>OX457088.1:28074304-28138396 GCA_949752835.1 Empis stercorea
ATATGCAATCCAAAAGTTTATATTTTAGAAATAACAATATTCTTGAAACAAAGTTTTTAATGAAAACTATACTTTGTAAGATATATAATATAATTGAATAAAAGTTGAGAACATAATAATATATACATTAAACTCAAAACGTAAATCATATCGTCTCGAATTATACAATTTAGAAATTATAAGCGGTTATCTTAATTATTTTTTTTACAATATTTTAATTATGAATAAAACAGACATGTATTCAAAAAAAATAAATGTCAAAAATACAAAAATTAAAAATATTGTAGTGGATACGAATATTAAATCACAAAAATATAATAAAAATTTAAAAGATAAATCATTTTCACAAAATAAAAATGGCACTGTTAAAACTAAATATAGTAAAAAAGTGTATGATGGAGTGAGTGGTAAATGGAATATTGTTAATGAGAAAGTAGTTGAAAATAATTCCGATTCAACTATTTATGATGATGTCAGCGATAAGACAACTACAACCTACACTACAAAAATATTTGATTCTAAGGCTGGAAAATGGACTACTGTAGATGAGAAAACTTTTATAGACTCAAGAGCTATAATACCCTCCGAAGTTGAAGAAGAAATTAGAAAAGATAATCCAGATGTAGCAAATATTACAACAATTACCGAAGTAACTAAGGTAAGGGTAAACTAATATTAATAATTAGGTATTGTAAATAATCAGTTTAAAAATCCATATATGTAATATTTACTGAATTTTTAAAATATCCAAGAAATAAATATATTGAAATAAAGATAATTTCGTTATTAACATCGTTGATCGTTAGAATTACATATGTATAATTCTCACAAAATTATAACTTAACTCGAAAAATATGTGTAGTTGAGCATAGTGTATTACAAAGAATTATTTTTATATGGATTGACGATAATTGTGTGTGGTTGTGCTCGGTTTGTAAATGATTATACGCGTACTAAAATAACAATATACGCGGATTCTTCGAAAGAGTAAAGCCGGGTTTAAAATGCAGCGTTGACGTCATGTTAGTTAAATATGTTGAGTAAGAAAATGTATTTTTGATTAAAATGCATTAGTTGTGTGCATTAGCTGAGTACAAAATTTAGAAAATAGTTAAAAAACTTAGTACTTTTGCAATTTTCTTATATGTACATATAATCCGGTGAAGTCTAATTACTTATACTGCGTATAACTATAGTTTTAAATTTTTTCGTCAGGAGGCAGCAGGTTATTGTACACTTTCAATTAAGAAGGTGCAAAGATCAAAAGTTTTTATTCCGACAAAATCAAGTTTATTCCACTAAACTTAGACGTTTATAACCATTATAAACTTCCCATTATAACTTAATGTAAAATTTATATGAAATATCTCTATTACTCTGCTCTTTTCAGATTTAAAGTTTTATACGATTATTATAGATCCTCACTAGACTTATTAGTAGATCCTCACTAGACCTGCATCGTGATTTGAACTACACCATTGTTGAAGAATTATTTTGATTTGTTTTTAACGACTTTTTCTTCGTATGTTTTTATGTTTTATTCCAAGGACAACTTTAACAAATCTAAATAATTCAAGAAGTTATTTAATTCTTATTTAATTGTCCAGGAGCCCTTCTAAAAAGTATTAATTGCGACAAGTTATTTTCTGTACTCACATCAAACACTTAGTTTGTTGTTGTCAGACCTGGATGCCAGTTTAAATATTGCTTCATATATTGTAAATATATGAAGCTTTCTGGTGCGGTCTAAATTTCGAAAAAATTTTTTTCGAGATTTTGATTTTTCTGGACATCTAAGTCAGGGATTCAGAATCAGCAAAAAAAAAATCCGTGTCCGCCGTACGCCGTACGCCGTACGCAAACTAAAAATACACTTTTTTAAACGCTTAGAAATAGTATAAGCACTCGTGCGATTTGTACAAAAATTGCAACATATATAAAGTAAGGATGGAAATTTATGTATATGGTATCCTTTTTGGAATAATTTCCCTGCAACCCCCCTTTGCGGAGCGTTGAAAATGCATAATTTTGTGCACTTCAAAAAAATACCCCTAGATATAGTCGGATCTGTACAAATATGTATAGACGGCATATAAAGAAGAGTGTAAAAATTTGGAGCCCTAGGTCCTAGCCCCACTATTTTATAGTAATATTAAAACAAAAATTTTGAAATTTGAAATGGCTATAAAACCAGTTTGATTCCATATAAAATATTGTTACTTCTAACATAGATACTTCCGGTAAGTATATTTCGATTCCATATAAAAAATTTACCCCGCACCTTCTTTAAGTGAGTGAGGGGGGCTTATGTATGAAAAAAGCTACACACCTTGAGCGGGGAAATGAATTGAAAAAATATAAATATACTATGTTACACATTCTGCAGAAAAATTAGCCTCGTACCTTTACCCCCCTTCATTTTACAGGTGAAAGAATTTTTATGGGACTATTAAAATTGAATTTTTGGTATTTAAAATGGTTATAAGATATGCCATATTTCGGATAGGGTCTTATATCTTTTAAGTTAGGTATAATTAGTTGGTATCTTTCAAAATCACTCGAAATTTTTACCCCTTTCCCTTTTAATATTGGAGAGGGGGTAAGTTTATGAAAGAGGCTGCAGGACCTCAGCGGGAGACTGGATTGAAAAAATGAGAAATTATTTTCTTAAAAATACTATCTTACAACTTGTTTCAAAAATGTATTACCCTACCTGCAACCTCCTCTAAGCTACATCACTTAGAAATGTTACATTTCAAAATTTATTATATAGTTTATGAAAATTGAATATTTGGAACTTAAAATGACTATAAAATAAGCCACATTTGAGATAGGGTCTTATATCTAGTCAGTTAGGTATAATAGATTGGTGTCTTTCGAAATCATTCAAAATTTTTACCCCTTCCACTTTTAATATGGGAGAGGGGGTAAGTTTATGAAAGAGGCTGCAGAACCTCAGCGGGGGACTGGATTGAAAAAATGAGAAATTATTTTCTTAAAAATACTATCTTACAACTTGTTCCAAAAATGTATTACCCTACCTGCAACCTCCTCTAAGCTACATCACTTAGAAATGTTACATTTCAAAATTTATTATATAGTTTATGAAAATTGAATATTTGAAACTTAAAATGACTATAAAGTAAGCCACATTTGAGATAGGGTCTTATATCTTGTCAGTTAGGTATAATAGATTGGTGTCTTTCGAAATCATTCAAAATTTTTACCCCTTTCCCTTTTCATATGGGTGAGGGGGTAAGTTTATGAAAGAGGCTGCAGAACCTCATCGGGGGACTGGATTGAAAAAATGAGAAATCATTTTCTTCAAAATACTATCTTACAACTTGTTTCAAAAATGTATTACCCTACCTGCAACCTCCTCTAAGCTACATCACTTAGAAATGTTACATTTCAAAATTTATTATATAGTTTATGAAAATTGAATATTTGGAACTTAAAATGACTATAAAATAAGCCACATTTGAGATAGGGTCTTATATCTAGTCAGTTAGGTATAATAGATTGGTGTCTTTCGAAATCATTCAAAATTTTTACCCCTTCCACTTTTAATATGTGAGAGGGGGTAAGTTTATGAAAGAGGCTGCAGAACCTCAGCGGGGGACTGGATTGAAAAAATGAGAAATTATTTTCTTAAAAATACTATCTTACAACTTGTTCCAAAAATGTATTACCCTACCTGCAACCTCCTCTAAGCTACATCACTTAGAAATGTTACATTTCAAAATTTATTATATAGTTTATGAAAATTGAATATTTGAAACTTAAAATGACTATAAAGTAAGCCACATTTGAGATAGGGTCTTATATCTTGTCAGTTAGGTATAATAGATTGGTGTCTTTCGAAATCATTCAAAAATTTTTACCCCTTTCCCTTTTCATATGGGTGAGGGGGTAAGTTTATGAAAGAGGCTGCAGAACCTCATCGGGGGACTGGATTGAAAAAATGAGAAATCATTTTCTTCAAAATACACACCTACACCTTGTGTACAAAATTGAGACACGTACCTTCAACCCTCTTCATTTTACAGGGGCAAAAATTTCGAAATTTATAGAATAAAAACATATACATATGTATTACATTTCGAGTATTTAGTATGAATTAATATAGTATTACAAATTCGAGTATACTTATTTATAAAAACATGATTGTAATTTTAAATTGTAGAACATTGGGAGTTTTGTAAAAATGATAATTTACTTAAATCATTGTTTTCATTAAATCCTAGGTGGATCAAAAGGGTATATGAAGCACGCTTCCAACTTGGCAGCTTTTTTTGTTACAAGTTCTGGATATTGAAGACTTTTTCAGAAATTATTGACTATTTTTCTTCTTGTCACATTGCCGCACCTCACATACGGGTTAAAACTAAATATAGTAAAAAAATAGATTAATGTAGATCGACGTTTGAGTATAAAGTTCAATACCTTTATTTGTGTTTTGTGAATATTTTGTGTCGATAAATAAAATATTTATGTTAGTTGTATATATATGTATCTGTATAGTATGTATACATAATTGCATGTAGTATGTAATATTTGTATAGGATGTACTATTAGTGTTTTCAATTTGCTTCATTTTATTTTGTCTTATTATTTTTTGGTTTTAATTAAGCGCGTGATCGAGATGGGTCATATTGGGGCAAATTAAACGAAAAGTAAGATTTTGATTATATAATAAAATTTTATTAAGTTCTTCAACAATCAAGGCTCAAGTTTTAGGTTCAGGCAAGAACATCTTAGCAGGCAAAGTTATAGAACTTGTTTTTAAAACTAGCTTATGTTATATCAACGTTACCTTAAACACCCGAAAATTTAGATAATAAGGGTTGTATCGAAAAGTTCTCAAAATTGAAAAAAGCATTTTTTTTGCCCTTTTTTAAGAGAAAGGTCATCTAATGGGCCTGGAACTTTTCTTTGTAGTATGTAAATTTAATTACCTTATAAATTAGTTTTGTGAAATTATTGCTCATGTAAACATGAATCAAAACGAATTAGGGCGCCAAAAAAATTTTTAAATTTTTTTTCTAAAAATTCTAATTTTCCTATAAAAAAGTTAGCCAAATTAGATGGAACTTCATATTTCGTTTCTTGGCGAACCATTAGAAAATTTTAAGGAGACCCAAATAAACCAAGAAGTGGTCGTCTACTAAACGATCCTGTGGACAGATATTTAGAAGAAAAAATATGGGGGTCCTTAATAAAAAAAATTGTGCAGATCGGAAGAGATGTGGCCGAAAAAGCCATACAACTATAAGAGTATGGTCCAAAGGATGAAAAAGAGAAATGCTGTGCAGACCTTAAGGAAGCAAAAAAGCCCCAAAATAACCACCAAACTATTCAAGAAGAACATTTAATTAGCAAAGGAACTGTATAATTTATTTTTTTGAGAACTTTTCAGTAGAACCCTTATCGCTTTTTTTATTTAATCTGTAACAACCAACTTAGGCACCTGATTTGTCAGTAGGAAAATTTTGTTCGCCAAACTGAAAATACAATTATTTGAAATATCTCATTGGCATCAAATAGAGCGGATACTTTGTCATATATAACACGAACATTTTAAATGAATTTCGATTTTTGTTGCTAAATAATATCAATTGGTTTAAAAATAATTAAATGTATAACAGAATAATGACGCCAAATGATCACACCCCAGAATAAAAATAAAGAGTCAGAAACGATTTAATTTTTTTTATTAGCCATTTTTTTATTAGAAAAAAAGTACGGGCGTATTTAGTATTTGCTATTTCACTTTCACCTTGAAAGATCAGCTTTGAGTCAGGATATCCCAGATGGAAAAACTTTACTCAGTAGGTTGCGGTGACTTCGCTAATTATGTTACTCCACAAAGGTAGTGCACCTGCAAGAAAAACTATTCAGTAATTGATTTCGAAAATTAATGATTTGTCAATTTTTAGTACCCCTTTTACACAAGCCTTTCTTCGTTCATGTTTCATGTTTTCGTGCATCCCTTTTTAACTTACGTGAAAGAAAGAGACATCAAACGTAAAACATGAAGATCAATTATATTCATTTTTACACGAAATTATTTTTATGAAAGTAATTTTTTTTTACAAATCGTCACCTTAGTACTTAACTGATATAAACGACAAAAAACTAAATCATAGTAAATTATATATATTTTTATTGTTGTCTAAAAAATGTACTCAAATTGCACACAAAAATTATTAAACACAAAATTATTTATAACACACAAATATTTATTTTTAACAATTCTACCGCTTTGAAAAATTTTCGATTTTTTTTACTTATTCTCGTGTTATTAAATAAATTTAATGAAAAGTCGTATTTTTCTCGATTTTCGTTCATGACCTTTTATCTCGCTCTTTCGTGTGTTGTAGAAAGAGATTGAAAAACTTTCAAAAAGCATGAAACATGAACGAAAAAATGCTTGTATAAATGGGGTCCAAAAAACAATTTGAAATATTTAGAATTGACGAAATTGATTGAAATTTGAAATTAGTACGGTAGACTTTTTCTTCGTATGGTTTCACAACTTTATACATTGTAGGCAAACATGTTAAATATTAACAAGAAATAAAGTGTGGTGAATACTCTTTGAAAAACTATTTATACATAGACAAATATGTACATTTTGGGTTTTTATTTTATCTATGTATAGTGGTTGATTAATCTATATAACAGTAGAGTTGTTATTGTGTAGTAATAATCATATATAAGTTTAGCATTATTAAGTTTAAATTAACAACACTTCCAAAGTTATAATACAGTAGAAAAACCGAATGAAACAAGACACATGCATATATTAACAAATCAAAAAGTATTATTCACCAAAAATAGCTAGGAGTATATAATACATATAAATATAAATATACATGTGGTTTTATAGTATATTTATAACACAAATTAATATGTACACACATAGTTATCAGTTATTAGTATTTGATTATAATATGCTAATTATTTTTTAAATGTTTGAACATGGATGTATAAACTAATAAATCACAAACTATCAAAAATTTCTTATTTGACTTTAAAAAAATTAAACAACATATTATAATTGCTCTGGATGTTGAACGTTGAAGTATATTAAACAGATTATCCTTCTAAGTAGTCATAGATTTATCCGATCTATAAACTGAAAAATAACCATACAACCAGAAGAATGAACATGAAAGTATATAAAAATATATTTCCATAATTATTTGGGATTATTAAAACTAGAACACTTGTATGGCTTTATCCGAAACCATTTAAAATATAATTAATAGTAAGAATTAGGAAATTTATCAGAAAGAACTTGTGTAAAAATATTGGTGTCAATATACATTTATGTATGTCCTGGAAATTATTTAATTCTATTTTTTTCAAATTTAGAATTGCTTCATAACAAAGACATTTTATTACATCGAGTACAATTTAAATTAAAAAAAATTCGACATAATGATTATAATCATCCGAATTTCAGAACAATCTATACTCTATCTATAACTACATTGTAAGAATTATTAAAATAACATCAAAAAACACAAATACATGAGAAACTAGAGAACTATAGAATTTTCTTCATTTTGGGGCTTTTTTTTAAACAAAGAATATATATGTTAACGATTTTGTAATCGTCTAATTCTAATCGTATAATGGTTAAAAAGAATATCTTGGACCTTATACTCTGGTATAAATAAAAGTTAAACTATATATTTTAACACATTGCCGACCGCACGAATTGCGCCTGAATGTAAGCAATCCACCGGGCATTTTGCTTGCGATAACTAGTGAAGTTCTCAAATATAAACAACAATTACACATTTATAAACAATGCAAGAAATAAAATTGTGTAAATTAATTAAAATTTATTTATTTTAAATACACAAAGTTGCAAATCAAGAATTGCACCTGACTGTACTATCAACTAGAATGCAATATGGCATATATTTCTTTCAAAATTTCATAAACCGTTTATCAGTAATATTTATTCTCTATTACTCTCTATATAGTGACAATATGTGTAATGTAGCGATCAACGAAGAGAAGAGGGAGGGCATCAAAATATATAATTATTTAATATATTACGCCGGCCATACGCCGTACGTCGGTGTTTAGGTAGAGCTCTTATGAAGT
Organism: Empis stercorea; assembly: GCA_949752835.1. Lineage (NCBI taxonomy): Eukaryota > Metazoa > Arthropoda > Insecta > Diptera > Empididae > Empis > Empis stercorea. The sequence goes on from OX457088.1 coordinate 28,082,429, forward strand.
AATCAGTTTTTGTAAGTCCTACTCTGAAGGAACTTTTTTAAACACCCTGTAGCTCAGAAGGTGTTGAGAAGAGATCGCCAAGTCGAATATAATTTTTTACTCACGATGAGCCAGGTTTTTAGCTCCTAAAATATCTGTATCCCAAAAAATGCCTGTTAATAAAAATTAAAACTATAGTGCCAGTCACAGTGATTTTCAAATTTTGACAGCCCCATATATTTTATATGGTATGCCGGATTGCAAGTCACAATGAACGTGTCGAAACGAATTCATTCGAAAAGAGTTAAAAATATTTTAACTTTGCCCGATGGGTCGAATGACATAACCTATAAATTATACATTTGAAATTTAAATTTTTTGAATTATTATGGGGGAGTTTATTGAAAATGTTAAGAAGCATCCAGTATTGTATAATAAAAGCAGAAAATATTTATTTTAATACATAAAATAGAGATTAAACATATTTTTTTTATATAAACGGAACGAATACATTGTGACTATAGCTGTGTTTTTTATTTAAATCTATAGATCGATCAGATTTTTATTCAAAAAGTAACGGAACCCAATATTAATTATGGTTTTAATTGCAGTACCCAACGAACTATATAATATAGAAGCCTAAAGAGGTTATGTTTTCATATAAATGCTTGGTCCGTTACTTGTGGAATAAAAAACAGGTTTCAGATTTTTCAGATTAAAAATTGTTCAGTGCTACCAGATAGTAACGAAATACAATAAAAAATATAGGCTGGCACTTCTGAATTACTTAATTGTCCAATTATATTATTACATTACAATTATATTATTATGTATAATGTCTATATTATACCGAAACCCATTAAAAAAATATACTTACCTACTATGTTTTGAAGTGTTTTCATTATTAATACTTTCATCCTCTACCTCTATTAAATCTTCAAAATTATATTCCATATTTCTTAAATTTTTTTAAATTTAAAATCACTCTTTAATGTCAAACGTAAAAAAAATACATTTTAAATTGAAGTAAGCTGTAAATTAAAATTTCAAATTATATAATGAAGTTAGCCAGAAACAGAAATAAATCTGAAAAATCTGAGAAAATTCTCCGATCAAAAAAATCAATCTGATTAATCTGAGATTGGAATAAAAAACTCAAATGATCACACCCCAGAATAAAAATAAAGAGTCAGAAACGATTTAACTTTTTTTATTAGCCATTTTTTTATTAGAAAAAAAGTACGGGCGTATTTAGTATTTGCTATTTCACTTTCACCTTGAAAGATCAGCTTTGAGTCAGGATATCCCAGATGGAAAAACTTTACTCAGTAGGTTGCGGTGACTTCGCTAATTATGTTACTCCACAAAGGTAGTACACCTGCAAGAAAAACTATTCAGTAATTGATTTCGAAAATTAATGATTTGTCAATTTTTAGTACCCCTTTTACACAAGCCTTTCTTCGTTCATGTTTCATGTTTTCGTGCATCCCTTTTTAACTTACGTGAAAGAAAGAGACATCAAACGTAAAACATGAAGATCAATTATATTCATTTTTACACGAAATTATTTTTAAGAAAATAATTTTTTTTTACAAATCGTCACCTTAGTACTTAACTGATATAAACGACAAAAAACTAAATCATAGTAAATTATATATATTTTTATTGTTGTCTAAAAAATGTACTCAAATTGCACACAAAAATTATTAAACACAAAATTATTTATAACACACAAATATTTATTTTTAACAATTCTACCGCTTTTAAAAATTTTCGATTTTTTTTACTTATTCTCGTGTTATTAAATAAATTTAATGAAAAGTCGTATTTTTCTCGATTTTCGTTCATGACCTTTTATCTCGCTCTTTCGTGTGTTGTAGAAAGAGATTGAAAAACTTTCAAAAAGCATGAAACATGAACGAAAAAATGCTTGTATAAATGGGTCCAAAAAACAATTTGAAATATTTAGAATTGACGAAATTGATTGAAATTTGAAATTAGTACGGTAGACTTTTTCTTCGTATGGTTTCACAACTTTATACATTGTAGGCAAACATGTTAAATATTAACAAGAAATAAAGTGTGGTGAATACTCTTTGAAAAACTATTTATACATAGACAAATATGTACATTTTGGGTTTTTATTTTATCTATGTATAGTGGTTGATTAATCTATATAACAGTAGAGTTGTTATTGTGTAGTAATAATCATATATAAGTTTAGCATTATTAAGTTTAAATTAACAACACTTCCAAAGTTATAATACAGTAGAAAAACCGAATGAAACAAGACACATGCATATATTAACAAATCAAAAAGTATTATTCACCAAAAATAGCTAGGAGTATATAATACATATAAATATAAATATACATGTGGTTTTATAGTATATTTATAACACAAATTAATATGTACACACATAGTTATCAGTTATTAGTATTTGATTATAATATGCTAATTATTTTTTAAATTTTTGAACATGGATGTATAAACTAATAAATCACAAACTATAAAAAAGTTCTTATTTGACTTTAAAAAAATTAAACAACATATTATAATTGCTCTGGATGTTGAACGTTGAAGTATATTAAACAGATTATCCTTCTAAGTACTCATAGATTTATCCGATCTATAAACTGAAAAATAACCATACAACCAGAAGAATGAACATGAAAGTATATAAAAATATATTTCCATAAATATTTGGGATTATTAAAACTAGAACACTTGTATGGCTTTATCCGAAACCATTTAAAATATAATTAATAGTAAAAATTAGGAAATTTATCAGAAAGAACTTGTGTAAAAATATTGGTCTCAACTCAATATACATTTATATATGTCCTGGAAATTATTTAATTCTATTTTTTTCAAATTTAGAATTGCTTCATAACAAAGACATTTTATTACATCGAGTACAATTTAAATTAAAAAAAATTCGACATAATGATTATAATCATCCGAATTTCAGAACAATCTATACTCTATAACTACATTGTAAGAATTATTAAATCAAAAAACACAAATACATGAGAAACTAGAGAACTATAGAATTTTCTTCATTTTAGGGCTTTTTTTTAAACAAAGAATATATATGTTAACGATTTTGTAATCGTCTAATTCTAATCGTATAATGGTTAAAAAGAATATCCTGGACCTTATACTCTGGTATAAATAAAAGTTAAACTATATATTTTAACACATTGCCGACCGCACGAATTGCGCCTGAATGTAAGCAATCCACCGGGCATTTTGCTTGCGATAACTAGTGAAGTTCTCAAATATAAACAACAATTACACATTTATAAACAATGCAAGAAATAAAATTGTGTAAATTAATTAAAATTTATTTATTTTAAATACACAAAGTGTAAATCAAGAATTGCACCTGACTGTACTATCAACTAGAATGCAATATGGCATATATTTCTTTCAAAATTTCATAAACCGTTTATCAGTAATATTTATTCTCTATTACTCTCTATATAGTGACAATATGTGTAATGTAGCGATCAACGAAGAGAAGAGGGAGGGCATCAAAATATATAATTATTTAATATATTACGCCGGCCATACGCCGTACGTAGGTGTTTAGGTAGAGCTCTTATGAAGTAATCAGTTTTTGTAAGTCCTACTCTGAAGGAACTTTTTTAAACACCCTGTAGCTCAGAAGGTGTTGAGAAGAGATCCCCAAGTCGAATATAATTTTTTACTCACGATGAGCCAGGTTTTTAGCTCCTAAAATATCTGTATCCCAAAAAATGCCTGTTAATAAAAATTAAAACTATAGTGCCAGTCACAGTGATTTTCAAATTTTGACAGCCCCATATATTTTATATGGTATGCCGGATTGCAAGTCACAATGAACGTGTCGAAACGAATTCATTCGAAAAGAGTTAAAAATATTTTAACTTTGCCGGATGGGTCGAATGACATAACCTATAAATTATACATTTGAAATTTAAATTTTTTGAATTATGGGGGAGTTTATTGAAAATGTTAAGAAGCATCCAGTATTGTATAATAAAAGCAGAAAATATTTATTTTAATACATAAAATAGAGATTAAACATATTTTTTTTATATAACCGGAACGAATACATTGTGACTATAGCTGTGTTTTTTATTTAAATCTATAGATCGATTAGATTTTTATTCAAAAAGTAACGGAACCCAATATTAATTATGGTTTTAATTGCCGTACCCAACGAACTATATAATATAGAAGCCTAAAGAGGTTATGTTTTCATATAAATGCTTGGTCCGTTACTTGTGGAATAAAAAACAGGTTTCAGATTTTTCAGATTAAAAATTGTTCAGTGCTACCAGATAGTAACGAAATACAATAAAAAATATAGGCTGGCACTTCTGAATTACTTAATTGTCCAATTATATTATTACATTACAATTATATTATTATGTATAATGTCTATATTATACCGAAACCCATTAAAAAAATATACTTACCTACTATGTTTTGAAGTGTTTTCATTATTAATACTTTCATCCTCTACCTCTATTAATTCTTCAAAATTATATTCCATATTTCTTAAATTTTTTTAAATTTAAAATCACTCTTTAATGTCAAACGTAAAAAAAATACATTTTAAATTGAAGTAAGCTGTAAATTAAAATTTCAAATTATAATGAAGTTAGCCAGAAACAGAAATAAATCTGAAAAATCTGAGAAAATTCTCCGATCAAAAAAATCAATCTGATTAATCTGAGATTGGAATAAAAAACAGGCATTCAGATTGATCAGATTAATCTGAGCAGGAATAAAAAACACAGCTTATAATTTCTTTTCGAAACGAACGGTTCGAATCGAAGCTCCGGCTTTGGTTTTGCTCATGATGTTAATTTTATAACTACATTATCTTTGAATTTAAAAAAAAGAGAATTGAATTAAAGGATGAAGAAGTTGTTCTAATTTAAAACAAAGAAATAAATATACTTTGGCAAATAGCAGAAAAGTGGTAAATTTTTAGACTCGATACATTTTCTAAAAATACTACAAGTATTATTAAAAATAAAGTTAAAACGTAAAGTAAGAAAATGATATTCATAAAAATTAATATATATATTTTGTATAAAATTAAGAGGCTCTTATATTAGCCAAATAGGTTTCGGAAAACCATAAAAGTACAACTTTAGACCACCAAATGGCGTTTGTGTCAAACATGACATAAATATGCGGTCCCGTCCTGTGAAAACGTCATAATTTCTTTTTGCTGAATTAGGGGTGGCTCGTGGCTCCATTCGTAACTATCCCTTAATCTTCTGTTAGGTTAATTAACAAAACATTTAAGTCAGTTGTTATAACGGGTAATAAAAAAAATATATACAATCAAAATGAGATATGATAATTTTTATTTACGAAAACGGAATTATTTTATTATTTTATTTACGAAAACGGAATTTATTTACGAAAAAATTTTATTCTTAAGCCATGTACTATTTGGTGTAAAAATAGAAGTCGTGACGTCAATCGTTATGTTGAAATTTTTTATTGAACACAAAATTAAATATTATTGAAATTATGATTAATTATAAATTATAAATAAATAAATAAATTATTTTTATGCAATAAAAATGATAGATTATGCAATAAAAAATTTCAAAATAACGAGTGACGTCACGACTTCTATTTTTACACCAAATAGTACATGGCTTAAGAATAAAATTTATATCCGCCAACTGTCGTTTTACCCCAGCGTCGCTGTCAGATGTTGGGACCAAGCATTTATATGAAAACTTAACCTCTTTAGGCTTCCATATTATATAGTTCGTTGGGTACGGCAATTAAAACCATAATTAATATTGGGTTCCCTTACTTTTTTTTAGTTACTTTCGCTGTACGCGGCATGAAGCACCATCATGTTGAAAAGTCACAACTAATTTTATAATTTTTATAAGTTAATGAATCAAATTTTGAAAAAAATTAAACATACCTCAAAAATTGTTTTTCTTTATTTCGAAAATTGTAAAGCAAAACTTAATATGTGAAAAATACCTGACAGTACCAATTTTTTATGGTTTGGGCTCGTAGGATTATATCCTCATTATTCTGCTAAAAAATTACAAATGATGCAAGACATGTTTGCTTGATTTTACAACAAAAATTGAAATCATATGTCACCTAGAAACAAAGAAGTGTAGCTGAAGATATACATAGATATGTCGAAGTTTTATGCTTCATGCATTATGTTCATTTGCATATAGTAATTTTAACAACTACATATTGCATATGGTTACATACAAATTACAGTCATTAAGCTTTTCTTTCTAAACTTCATCTGAAATGTTTAACATGTAATCTAAATTTTTATATTGCGATATTGTGGACATTTACTATTCTAAAAAAAACAGTTGGTTAAAGAGCGATGTTTTAAAAGTTAATTGGTAATTATTTTCAGTTTTCATTTATTAATTCTAATAGATAGAAAATTATTTGTAAAAAATCTTTCAAAATTTTAAAACCAATAACAAGAATATAAAAAATAAGAATAATAACAATAATAAAAGTATTGATAATAATATTTATTAAAGTGTACCTCTAAGTTTTATTTATTTTATTATATATATAAATATTTAATACAAATAATGAACCCAAATTTTTAGATATTTGATGCAGCCTCACACTCTTGGAAAGTTATTGACGAAAAAAATCATACAGATGTTTTAGAAAAAACTATTCAAAACAGTGAAAATGATAAATTGCTGAGAGATGAAATGATTACAAAGTCATCTAACAGTGAAGTAAGTGAAATTGATTCGCGCTCAACCCGTTTTCAAAGTGATTACAGTTCCACATCAAATTATTCTGAGCAAAATTCTTTAGTAGCGGCTTATGATAAACATGTAAGTGTACTTTATACATATAGAATATACGAAATGCCATTACAAATTAAAATAATTAATAAATAGTAACATAATCTATAGACTTATTTATCGAGACTTATACGTGTACAAAACTGTTGACTATTGTATCACTTCACTGAACATATTGTAGGTCGGCATTCGGCAAGAGTGTAGGCCAGCTTAATGTGGTATGTCCTTTGGCAGGCTTGTGATCTTCTTCGATTTGAATTCTTGATCTTCTTCGATTTGGATATTGCTCATTCGGGTTCCTACGGCTACGTAATCACTACACTATTTATTAGAACGCAAAAAAGCTGATTTTGAGAACTGACAAACTCACATCCATAGATAATATCAAAATGATAATATATAAGATAGATAGCTTAGAACAAAAATGTGTTTTTTTTATCTCTCATGAAAAAAAATAATAACAAAAAATAAAATAAAAGTTAAAAGTATGGCTATTATTAGTTCTTGTGTGCCCTTTTGAACAGATAAAATCAGCAAAAAAAAAATATTTTATAATCCTAAAAAAAAATATTTATAATTTTAATAAATGGAAATTATTATATCCAAATAAAAAATTTGGAAGTAATATTCAATTTTGACACAATTTTAAAATTTCAAAAATTGAAAATTTCGAAACACCCTCCCAGAAAAAAAAATAGTTCCTCTTACCCCTCAGTTACTCTCGCCACTCATGACGCTGACGTGTGTGACGCAGAAGTTTTGAAATGTAAAAAAAAGTTCAAATGTATCGAAATTTATAGAAGCTGATAAACTCGCCATTTTCGTGACACGCTAAACACTCTTGCTGCAGAAAAGTTGAATCGATTTCAAATTTTTGACGCGTTCAAATGGCTTTGTAAATAACATATGTTGTATTTTTAATTGATATTCAAAATTCTCTGGTCGAGCAGATATAATATATTAATTTTTTTTTATAAAGATTTATTATAATATATTTTTAGGTTATAAGAATTACAAAATGATATTAATTTAAACAAAATTCATGCAGCGTTGACGCTTTGAGAGTATCTACTCAAAGCGTCACTAGCGGCATATGATATTCGAACGCGTCATGCGGCACAATTGCCGTCAACGGAGAGAGTAACTGCAGCATTATAGATAATTTTAAATAAAAGCGCTCAAATCAATTCCTTGGAGTGAGCCATATATGTTATATATTATCTATGCTGACACCTAGATTTCTATTTCGTATTTCATATTAAGGGCCTGTCCGAAATAGTTTAAAACCAGTTTAAATTCTAAATTTTGACAAGCAAATCATAAATTTTGGCTTTTATATTCACCCCTACTAGGCGTCGAAATTTATCGACCTACAAACCCTCGATAAATTTTGACATAGAAGTTTAATTTCAATATAACCTATAACTATAGGAATCTGCTTTTTTCGAAATTAAAAAAAAAATCCTTTTGTTTTATTTTACAAAAACTTTTATGAAAAAAAAAAATCCTTTTTTGTTTTATTAATAAAAATTAATGGTTAATAGTTTTATAAATTATTTTTAATTATAAATTTATTTATATTTATATAAACAAAAAAAATACATATATATATTAAAAATTTAAGAAAAGGAATAGGAATTTAAGGAATAAGAATAAGATTTTTTTTGTATATTTGTATATTATATATTTTTTTGTATTTTTTTTTGTTATATTATTTGTTTTTGAGCGTTCACGCTCCCCTTCCTATTTTATTCTAAACAAATTTTTTTTTATTTAATTTTTTTTTTAATATTAAAATTTAAAATTTCAATATATTTTTTGTTATATATAGTTTAAAATAATTTTCCTTTACGCTTCCACCTATGTTTCTTATATCTATGATTTAATTTTATTATTTTGTTATTTAATTTTCTTAATGGTAAAATAATAACATTAAGAATAGGGGTCAATTTTGGTTTAATATTTTTATTTTTAATACCCGTAGTATTAACATTTATTTTAAATACAATGATAAAAGTATTATTATTTTTAATTAAATAATTATTTTTATTTATTATTTTTTTCCGTGCCGTTCTTATGGATTCTTCTATATTTTGTATTTCCTTATTTTTGTCTCCTGATGTATAAATTGTTTCCTTATTTATTTCTTTTTCAATATTAACATCACTACTATTTAAATTCAATTTTACTTTTTCCATTTGAATTGTTAAACAAAGTTCTTTTTCTTTATTAATATTAATATTTTCATTAATATTTTCATTAATATTTTCATTTATATTTTCATTACTATTATTATCTCCAACAAATTCGTATTCTATCAATATACCAGTACAAACTTTTGTACTTAAATCATTTTCCTCTACTACAACTTCTACAGCTTCTACAACTTCTTCTACTATATTTTTATTAAAACATTTTACTTCTATATATTCTTCCAAATAAAATTTTTCCACAATTACTCCTACATTGTCTTCTATAATAATATTCACCTTTTCTTCCTTATTTGATTTAACAATCCCTGTGTTAATATCTTCTTCAAATACAATTATTTCTTCAGTTTTAAAATCATCTGAACAATTTTTAGTTGCTTTCCAGATTTGATTCTTTTTTTCCATAAAATTTTTTGCCTTAGAAAATATAGAATTTTTATAGTTTACTATATGCACGTTATCAAAAATTCCTTTATTCATCTGTAATTTATTCGTATTTATATTCTTTGATTTTTCTGTATAAATTGTTTGCGATTTACCTTCATCACGTTTAGGGGTCATTGCAATGTTTCCTAAAATACCATTATTTGGTAACTCAATTTTCTTATTCTCGTGTTCTTTTTCATTTTTTACTTTTCCTTCACAATAGCCTATATTCAACTTAACATAATTTATTTCCATTTCATTTTCATTATTTTTATTAATTTCATTATTTTCTTCTTTATCTTTTGTTAAATTATTACATAATTCAGGATCTATCCAATAATATTTTTCTAAATTAATTATTGGCTCTTGTAAAGTTATTTTGCCCTCCGAAAGGAATGAGCTGGGCTCTTTTAGTTCACTCCGTCCTCGTTTCCCGAAACCATTGTCATTTTGGATTCATAGGATTTACGAGCTTCACAATTAAAAATTGTATGTCCTTTCCTTGCACACCATTCACAAGGGGTCTTTTCTAAACTTTCTTCGTTATTTAATGCGAGTATCCTTTGATTTTCAAAATTATTATTTCCCGAACGTAGTTTAAAACAATGAGTGGATTCATATCCATTCATTCCACAATTAGTGCATTGCACTGGTGTTAACTGGCTTTGCCATGTACAATCTCTACTAAGGTGACTTGGTTCACCACACTTAAAACATTTAATCGTCGTATTTGCAGTTGTTCCTTTAAATGGAACCTTGTTATTACCATTATTATTATTACCATTATTATTGTTCCTATTGTTATTATTATTATTGTAATTATTATTATAATTATTATTATAATTACTTGTATTATTTTTATTGTTGTTTGGAAAATTATTACCACTAACCATATTGTAATTTCTGTTAGGGGTCTTATTGTTATTTTGAAAATTATTATTGCTATAATTATTGTTATAATTTGAGAATTGTTTATTATAATTATTGTTGCTACTACTGTTTGAGAATTGTTTATTATTATTATTATAATTATTATTATTTGTAAATTGCGCATTATTGTTGTTGTTGTTGTTGTATTTAAAATTCCCTGTTGTTCCCCGGAAATAATTATTATTACTATTATTTCTAAAATTGTTTCCATGATTTAACCGGTTATTATTTGGTTGTTGCCCATGTCCGCCATTTTCATTTAATTTTTGCATCATAGTGGTTAATAGATTCATCATTTGGTCCCCTTGATTATTACTACTAATTTTATCCGAACTCCCTATATTTCCTAAGTTCCTTGTTTCATTCAAATACTGTCAAGCCGCTCCTATGGAAAGTCTTAAGTTTTCGGGGTTTTTAAAGATTAAATATTGTTTCAATTCTGATGAACGCAGTCCTCCTAAAAATATTCTCTTTGCGGTTATCTCCATTTCATTAAAGCTCGTCCCTCGTTTTGATACCTTTCGTTTACTCTGTTTCTATATGCCGCCAATTTTTCTGCTATTCTTTCCCCAAATAATTCCACTGATTCGTTTTCGTATTGATACATTCCCATCATTTCCGATGCTAATGTAGCCATATCTTTGCTCTCTATAAAACGATTTCGTAAAATATCTTTATATTGGTTAAAGTTTTCAACGTTGGCATATCTGAAAAGTGCGTTGGCTGCACCAGTCAGTTTACTTGTAATCAAAATTCTCAATAATATACCCTTTTGTTCGTCTCTTGTCAATTCGTACGCTTGATGAGCTAATTCGAGAAAATTGTTCAACTCATTCTCAATGTCCAACCCTACACCCGAAAATGTTGGAACTTGTACTAAAAATGTTTTTATTATTTTTTCCACTGGTAACAAAGTTGGTTCCAAATGATATGAATTGTCATTTGTAAAGTTTTCCGCAACGTATTCATCTCGATGTGCAATTGGTGGTGGTGGTGGAATAGGGGTCGAGTTTAATCCTGATGGTCCCGGTTTATTTATTGTTCTATTTGTATTATTTGATTTTTGGAAATTAAAGTAATTTCCAAAAAAAATTATAATTAGGATATGGTTTAAAATTAATATTACAATATGAAGGTACTTAATTTCTTTATGCTTTATGATGATGATAAGATCATTATTATTATTAAACCAACAGATAATTGATCATCAATATTAATTGGTCGAAATAAATTATACCATTTTAAACCTTCTTTATGTCAGCTAGTATTGCAATTATTTAATAGATGAAAATATTAATTTGATATTTCATATTTACAATGTAAAGTAATAAATAAAAATATAATAAAAATTAAGGCTAGTGTTGTATAGTTCTATGGGGGTAGTAAACAAAAGAAAATGTCAAAAGAAAATCATATTGACTGACCAGTTATAAATTGCACCCCTCTACATTTTTTTAAATTTAACCTTTCTTTTAAGATTGTTATTGAGGGTAAATTGATTTTGTTACTAAATATTATTTTTGACTATATTTTACTTTTAATAAAATATATCCAATATGGAAAAATTACATTATACTAGCTTTCTAATTTCAATATTAAGAAGAACCTAAAACTATCGTTTCAACTTCAAATTGGAAATAAGTAATATCAAATTGGAAATAAGCAATATCAAATTGGAAATAAGCTTAAGCAATGTCAAATTGGAAATAAGCAATATTAAATTGGAAATTTTCAAATTGGAATTTTCAAATTGGAAGTAAACTTTAAAAATTGGAAATAATCATTTAAGTTAAAAAAACACACGGTGTACAACAATATTTGTGATCAAAACTTTATTAATATAATATAATAAATTAAAAAATCATATCAATCAAATTTAAAACATCTGGTATGAATATTTGAACAAATACAACATATTTAGCACAATTTGCAACAGATAAATTTGGTACATTCCGTTGTATAATATTTTCAATCCTTAGTAGGCGAAATTCCGTTTGGGTAAAATTTGTCCTTTTTTACCTGCTAAAATCTGTGGCAATAGGACAAATTTTCAATAAAATTTCTCTGTTCGTACTACAAATCTACGATACGTATCGAGTACTATAATCTATAATGTCTTACGAAAGAGAACAAATTTTTTAACTTAATAAAGAATTTTTTAACTTAATAAATAAATTTATTTAAAAAAGATATTGTACTATTTATGCTAACGAAGTATGCTTTCTGAAATTCATATAAAACTCTTTTTGCATGATTTACTAAAAGAAGTTGCAGTAATAGTAGGCACAACAATGCTCGCAGCGCAGTGTGATGGTTAGTGTTATTGTGGGTCTCGACTATCCATAATGTTGTCCATAAATGGCAATGGAAATGGAAATGGAAACCATTATGGATAATGGAGACCACTCGTCCATCAGCCATTCCATAAATGGCAAACTTTATGGACGTCCATTTATGGATAAGTTTATGGACGAATATGTCAAAAATAAAATGGCGGAAAGTGGTTTAATTTGTAGATTAGGTTTCATATTTTGGTTAATTTATTAATTGTCTTTCGTTCTGTATTCCCAATATTCTATATTACCAATACAAAATTATTTTACACGTTGAAAATCAAAATATAATATAAATTTCAATGATATTTCGAATAATATTTCAGTTCATGAAATGCCCAGTTTATTTTGTTTGGAAATCCATAAATGGAAATGGCTATGGAAATGGAAATGGAAACGGTCATGGATAGTCGAGACCCCGTGTTACAGAAGAGATTATCAGCATTGTCAAATAAGTTGTCAAATACTAGAGCGAGCCACCTGCCGTACTTGTTGAGATATTTACAAATCTATTGAATGTATTACTATAAAATATTTTTATGATTGAGATTCTCAGCATTGTCAAATAAGTTGTCAAATACTAGAGCGTGCCACCTGCCGTTGTTGTTGGGATATTTACAAATCTGTTGAATATATTGCTATAAAATATTTTTATGATTCAGAAACATAATTTGGCTTCCTTATAGATGTTCTTTAATTTGCCGCAAATCGTTTGAATTTACTAAATCGGGTTTTTTTGTGGTAGGGGATGAAAATACTTGTCAGTACCTTCACGAGATCATTGTAAGTCCCAAGATTATAAAATTAATCCGCAGTAGTTCAGCTGCGCGGAATTTTTATATTTAATCATTACAAACAATGTTTTACATGACAGACATTAAATGGCGACAAACTTTATATTTACAAGGTCTTAATTTCTATTAGTTATTAAATCCGTTTCTATATAGAGTATATTGAATTCTTTATTTTCATAAAATAGTAATATTCATGTATAATTTCTTTAAGGAGTATAAGAGTACAACTGGAAATAATTTACGAATAGGCTCGGGCAACAGATGCACAATAAATGATACTAAAATATCACAATCAATTTTATCAAAGGAAGTTGAGGAACAACACTTAACTCAGTCTAGCGCTTCATGGTAAGTAATATTGCAAATATTATTGATTCTATACTATAAAAAAATATATTTGTTTGGCTGTGTTTAACAAGAGCACCTACCAACCGGTGAAGATTAGCGACCTTTTATTTGCACATGTTATTCTGGCTGCCATTTCTAGGTCAACTGTGCTAATTTTTTCAACTTTCGAGTGTATTATTAAAGTATCTGTGCTATTTTCAACTGTCAAGTGTATGTGAAAGTGTTTGTGTATCTGATGCTAGAAAAAGAACACTTTGAAACGGTTAGCAATGCACATGTCATTTTAACTGCAATTTGTAGGTGAACTGTGCATCTTTCAACTTCAGGGACAAGGTGGGACATAAAGCTAGTAATATACATTTACAAATACATAAATTATATTTAATAATTTAAATCATGAATTAGATTTAAAAGACATAAAACATATATACGTGTAAAATAATGTCTTTCTTGAATTTCTGGATGCAATAATTTTTTTACATTTTCAGTTCTTCCAACAGAAATTTATTTAAAAATACTGTAAAAAATAAAGAATGTCTGTAAACATTTGAATTAAACATTTGAATTAAAGGATTCAGAAACATCTATTTTGTTCAAATTTTCCAAGGTATACAATAGAAAAGCGATCTATTTCGTATTATATATATATGATAATTTTTATACCATAACGGTGCTTTGGGAAAAATGATGAACTTTTGTTGTAGTCATTTTTGGCGATGACGCCATTAAGGCGTTATTACGGTACTTTTAAAATTTCAGAGTTGTGTTCAATAAAATGACTATAACTCCTAAAGTATGGGTGTAAGGTCAACTTAAAGAAGCTTATAAGAAAGGATGAAATGTCCTTTCAAACGGTTGTTCATTTAATGAAAAATGTTTTACCGTTAATTTGCAGAGGGCTTGTTGTTTTGTTTTTAGTAAATTAAAAAAAAATACAGATAACGGTATAATTTTTTATTATTTTTTGTTGGCCCTTTCCATAATTGACCCAACAGTTACTCTAGCTGCTATAGCCCCCGAGTTATAAAAAAAAAAATCTTACGTCATTACCTGAAAAAATTACGGCTTTGCTTTTAAATTAGAATTGAACCTAATAAATGTAAAAGTAAAATAACAAACTTCTCTTAAAATAACTAACTTCCATAGTTAGTTTTACCACCGCTAGAGCGCGCAGGCGCGATGTAAAAACGCTAATGAACAATATGGTAAATGTTGACCAAAAATGATAATAAATCATGCATATACAAAAATATACAAAATGCCGCGCCAAAGAGTTGTAAAGTAGTTGTAAAGTAGATCAGTAGTATTACGCGTATGGGCTTTTTTAAATTAAACTACTGATAATGCATATTTTGAGTATATGTTACACCGTAGAAATTTGACCGGCATTGTATACTAATTTTAATTACCACACTTGTAGCCACACTTAATTTTTGGTGCACATTTACTATATTGTATTACAAGTTTTTACTTGTATTTTACAACTCTTTGGCGGCAATAAATCGGATTATGAGAATACCAGATCTGTTTTATTTTAGATCTCTTCATTTTTGGTAACGGTTGACCAAATTAATTATCATTTTAAAAAAAACGTTATAATTATATGTTAGGCCCTCTAGTGGCAGAAATTAAAATTATAGCAACTGTGATTTTATATTACTACTTTCAGATGCAACATTATACATATTTTTTTGGCGCTAATTGACAATTATAAAATACATTTTGAAAATTAACATTTTACGTATTTTAGTATTCAGAGCTTCTAGCGGTAGAAATATGAAATACGTTCACTGACATCGTATTTTACTCTTAAATACCTTTTTAACGGGTGGTAAAACTTTATTTTGGTAGACATTTACTATATAAAATTACAGTTTTATTTGGGAAAAGATGTAATGTGGTCGATTTTAGACATTTCTAAATTTTAAAAATGTAACTTTAATATCTTCATAAAATAAGAGGACCCAGTCGTACAAATTGTTGTAACTTTAATTGCATAGTATTTATGTATACCTTTGCGAAACAAGGTTAGGACAGGACGTCATTTACGTTCATTTTTGACGTACAAGAAATGGCCATTTTCAGCGACTCCTGAAGCGGGTTGTGGGGAAATGATACAAAATATATACCATAAACATAAATTTCCACCTAAATTTCCACCGTACCTTTTTTCTAATTTGTGCTTGATTTAAAAATATTTGCTATTATTTTTACGCGTTTGAAAAACTGTTAATGTGGGAACTTTTTTTCCCCGGATTCGGTTTGCGTGACATCTCAAATGTAAAAAAAACTCAAAATACAAATTTTTTTTTTGGAAAATTCGTTTTCATTTATAAAGTTATGAAACAAAAGTCTTTTTCATTCATTTAAGAGTATTATAAATTACATATATTGAAAGAAACTATATTAATAGTTCCATAATTTTTTTTTTCAGTAATAACATTACAACGCGTGAAAATCTAAGCAGAACAAAAAACATAGAAGCTGATATAGCTTACAATGCAGGTAATTTAAAATGCGTAGCGTATTATCAATTTATGTTTAAATTTAACAAAGTATCAACATGTATCTCTTTATACTTCTTTCCGTCACAGGTCACAATCCCAATAATTTTACTCGAGGAAGTTCTTTAATAAGTGACATTGAATATGTTACAAGAAGTAATAATAATGAGCACACCAGTGAAGCAAATATCATACTGGACGAGAAACGGTTAAAATCTAAAACAAAATCTAGAATGTTAGATACTAATAACAGAGAAGGTGAGTTTTACAGCCAAAATCAGCAGAAAACTAGTAATGAAGTCAATAAAAATCAAATTACATCAAAAGATACATACAATTCAATGCGAGAAAGTTCTGTGATCGAAAACCGACGCCCGAAACAAATACGTCCAGTGGACAATTTAAGACAAGAGGAAGAATTCTTTAGAAGCGAAGCACAACAATTTGTATCGGTGGATATCCCCAAACAAATTAAACCTGTTGACAATCTCCGACCAGAAGGTGAGATATATGCTCCAGAAAAGGATAAATTTACTCCAGCTGAACGCCCGAAACAAATGCGACCAGTGGACAATATAAAACAAGAGGGGGAATTCTTTAGAAGAGAAACCCAAAAATTTGTATCGGTAGAGGTGTCTCGACCAGTGAAACCTACCGATAACTTGCGACCGGAAGGTGAAATTTATACTCCTGAAAAGGACAAATATGTTCATGCAGAACGCCCGAAACAAATACGTCCAGTAGACAATATAAAACACGAGGGAGAATTCTTTAGAAGAGAAACTCAACAATTTGTATCGGTGGATATACCCAAACAAATTAAACCTGCGGACAATCTCCGACCAGAAGGAGAGATGTATACTCCAGAAAAGGACAAATTTACTCCAGCTGAACGGCCGAAACAAATACGTCCAGTAGACAATATTAAACAAGAGGGAGAATTCTTTAGAAGAGAAACCCAACAATTTGTATCGGTGGATATTCCTAAACAAATTAAACCTGCTGACAATCTCCGACCAGAAGGTGAGATGTATACTCCAGAAAAGGATAAATTTACTCCAGCTGAACGGCCGAAACAAATACGTCCAGTAGACAATATAAAACAAGAGGGAGAATTCTTTAGAAGAGAATCCCAACAATTTATATCTGTCGAAGTATCTAAGCCAGTGAAACCAACCGATAATTTAAAACAAGCAGGTCAGTTCTATAGACCAGAGAGCAAACAATTTGTTCCTGTAGATATTCCCAAACAAATTAAACATGCTGATAATCTCCGACCAGAGGGTGAGATATATACTCCAAAAAAAGATAAATTTATTCCTGCTGATCGCCCGAAACAAATACGTCCAATAGACAATTTAAGACAAGAGGGAGAATTTTTTACAAGAGAAACCGAACAATTTGTTTCGGTGGATATACCCAAACAAATTAAACCTGCGGACAATCTCCGACCAGAAGGAGAGATGTATACTCCAGAAAAGGAAAAATTTACTCCATCTGAACGCCCGAAACAAATACGTCCAGTAGGCAATTTAAGACAAGAGGGAGAATTCTTTACAAGAGAAACCCAACAATTTGTATCGGTGGATATTCCTAAACAAATTAAACCTGCTGACAATCTCCGACCAGAAGGTGAGATGTATACTCCAGAAAAGGATAAATTTACTCCAGCTGAACGGCCGAAACAAATACGTCCATTAGACAATATAAAACAAGAGGGAGAATTCTTTAGAAGAGAATCCCAACAATTTATATCTGTCGAAGTATCTAAGCCAGTGAAACCAACCGATAATTTGAAACAAGAAGGTCAGTTCTATAGACCAGAGAGCAAAGAATTTGTTCCTGTAGATATTCCCAAACAAATTAAACATGGTGATAATCTCCGACCAGAGGGTGAGATATATATTCCAGGAAAGGACAAATTCACGCCCGCAGAACGCCCGAAACAAATACGACCCGTTGATAATATCAAAACAGAAGGTCCATTCTATAGACCAGAGAGCAAAGAATTTAAACCTGTAGATATTCCAAAACAAATTAAACCTTCTGACAATCTCCGACCAGAGGGTGAGATTTATACTCCAGAAAAGGACAAATTTACACCCGCTGAACGCCCGATACAAATACGACCCGTTGATAATATCAAAACAGAAGGTCAATTCTATAGACCAGAAAGCAAAGAATTTAAACATGTAGATATTCCAAAACAAATTAGACCTGCCGACAATCTCCGACCAGAGGGTGAGATGTATACTCCAGAAAAGGATAATTTTACTCCAGCTGAACGCCCGAAACAAATACGTCCAATAGACAATTTAAGACAAGAAGGAGAATTCTTTACAAGAGAAACCCAACAATTTGTATCGGTGGATATTCCTAAACAAATAAAACCTACTGACAATCTCCGACCAGAAGGTGAGATGTATACTCCAGAAAAGGATAAATTTATTCCAGCTGAACGCCCGAAACAAATACGTCCAGTAGATAATTTAAGACAAGAAGGAGAATTCTTTACAAGAGAAACCCAACAATTTGTATCGGTGGATATTCCTAAACAAATTAAACCTGCTGACAATCTCCGACCAGAAGGTGAGATGTATACTCCAGAAAAGGATAAATTTATTCCAGCTGAACGCCCGAAACAAATACGTCCAGTAGATAATTTAAGACAAGAAGGAGAATTCTTTACAAGAGAAACCCAACAATTTGTATCGGTGGATATTCCTAAACAAATTAAACCTGCTGACAATCTCCGACCAGAAGGTGAGATGTATACTCCAGAAAAGGATAAATTTACTCCAGCTGAACGCCCGAAACAAATACGTCCAATAGACAATTTAAGACAAGAGGGAGAATTCTTTAACAGAGAAACCCAACAATTTATATCTGTCGAAGTATCTAAACCAGTGAAACCAACAGATAATTTGAAACAAGAAGGTCAGTTCTATAGACCAGAGAGCAAAGAATTTGTTCCTGTAGATATTCCTAAACAAATTAAACATGCCGATAATCTCCGACCAGAGGGTGAGATATATATTCCAGGAAAAAACAAATTCACGCCCGCAGAACGCCCGAAACAAGTACGTCCAATTGATAATATCAAAACAGAAGGTCCATTCTATAGACCAGAGAGCAAAGAATTTAAACCTGTAGATATTCCAAAACAAATTAAACCTTCTGACAATCTCCGACCAGAGGGTGAGATTTATACTCCAGAAAAGGACAAATTTACACCCGCTGAACGCCCGGTACAAGTACGTCCAATTGATAATATCAAAACAGAAGGTAAATTTTATAGACCAGAGAGTAAAAAATTTGTACCTGTAGATATTGCCAAACAAATTAAACCTGTTGACAATCTCCGACCAGAGGGTGAGATTTATACTCCGGAAAAGGAACAATTTACTCCTGCAGAACGTCCTAAACAAATACGTCCAGTAGACAATATAAAGCAAGAGGGAGAATTCTTTAGAAGAGAAACCCAACAATTTATATCTGTCGAAGTATCTAGACCAGTGAGACCAACCGATAATTTGAAACAAGAAGGCCAATTCTATAGACCGGAGAGCAAAGAATTTATTCCCGTGGATATTCCCAAACAAATTAAACCTGCTGACAATCTCCGACCAGAGGGTGAGATATATACTCCAGAAAAGGACAAATTTACTCCCGCTGAACGCCCGATACAAATACGTCCAATTGATAATATCACAACAGAAGGTAAATTCTATAGACCAGAGATCAAAGAATTTGAATCTGTAGATATCCCCAAACAAATTAGACCTGCTGACAACCTCCGACCAGAGGGTGACATTTATACTCCGGAAAAGGACAAATTTACTCCCGCTGAACGCCCGATACAAATACGTCCAATTGATAATATCAAAACCGAAGGTAAATTCTACAGACCAGAGAGTAAGGAATTTGTACCTGTAGATATTGCCAAACAAATTAAACCTGTTGACAATCTCCGACCAGAGGGGGAGATATATACTCCAGAAAAGGACAAATATACACCCGCTGAACGGCCGATACAAATACGCCCAATTGATAATATCAAAACAGAAGGTAAATTCTATAGGCCAGAGAGTAAGGAATTTGTACCTGTAGATATTCCCAAACAAATTAAACCTGCTGACAATCTCCGACCAGAGGGTGAAATTTATACTCCGGAAAAAGACAAATTTACTCCCGCTGAACGCCCGATACAAATACGTCCAATAGATAATATCAAAACAGAAGGTAAATTCTATAGACCAGAGAGTAAGGAATTTTTACCTGTAGATATCCCCAAACAAATTAAACCCGTCGACAATCTCCGACCAGAGGGAGAGATATATACTCCAATAAAGGACAAATATACACCCGCTGAACGCCCGATACGAATACGTCCAATTGATAATATTAAAACAGCAGGTAAATTCTATAGACCAGAGAGCAAGGAATTTTTACCTGTAGATATCCCCAAACAAATTAAACCCGTCGACAATCTCCGACCAGAGGGAGAGATATATACTCCAATAAAGGACAAATATACACCCGCTGAACGCCCGATACAAATACGTCCAATTGATAATATTAAAACAGAAGGTAAATTCTATAGACCAGAGAGTAAGGAATTTGTACCTGTAGATATTGCCAAACAAATTAAACCAATTGACAATCTCCGACCAGAGGGAGAGATATATACTCCGGAAAAAGACAAATTTACTCCAGCTGAACGCCCGATACAAATACGTCCAATAGATAATATCAAAACAGAAGGTAAATTCTATAGACCAGAGAGTAAGGAATTTTTACCTGTAGATATCCCCAAACAAATTAAACCCGTCGACAATCTCCGACCAGAGGGAGAGATATATACTCCAATAAAGGACAAATATACACCCGCTGAACGCCCGATACAAATACGTCCAATTGATAATATTAAAACAGAAGGTAAATTCTATAGACCAGAGAGTAAGGAATTTGTACCTGTAGATATTGCCAAACAAATTAAACCAATTGACAATCTCCGACCAGAGGGAGAGATATATACTCCGGAAAAAGACAAATTTACTCCAGCTGAACGCCCGATACAAATACGTCCAATAGATAATATCAAAACAGAAGGTAAATTCTATAGACCAGAGAGTAAGGAATTTTTACCTGTAGATATCCCCAAACAAATTAAACCCGTCGACAATCTCCGACCAGAGGGAGAGATATATACTCCAATAAAGGACAAATATACACCCGCTGAACGCCCGATACAAATACGTCCAATTGATAATATTAAAACAGAAGGTAAATTCTATAGACCAGAGAGTAAGGAATTTGTACCTGTAGATATTGCCAAACAAATTAAACCTATTGACAATCTCCGACCAGAGGGAGAGATATATACTCCGGAAAAAGACAAATTTACTCCAGCTGAACGCCCGATACAAATACGTCCAATAGATAATATCAAAACAGAAGGTAAATTCTATAGACCAGAGAGTAAGGAATTTGTACCTGTAGATATTGCCAAACAAATTAAACCTGTTGACAATCTCCGACCAGAGGGAGAGATATATACTTCAGAAACGGATCAATTTACTCCTGCTGAACGCCCAAAACAAATACGTCCAATAGACAATATAAAGCAAGAGGGTGAATTCTTTAGAAGAGAAACCCAACAATTTATATCTGTCGAAGTATCTAGACCAGTGAAACCCATAGATAATTTGAAACCAGAAGGTCAGTTCTATAGACCAGAGAGTAAGGAATTTGTACCTGTAGATATTGCCAAACAAATTAAACCTGTTGACAATCTCCGACCAGAGGGTGAAATTTATACTCCGGAAAAAGACAAATTTACTCCCGCTGAACGCCCGATACAAATACGTCCAGTAGACAATATCAAAACAGAAGGTAAATTCTATAGACCAGAGAGTAAGGAATTTTTACCTGTAGATATCCCCAAACAAATTAAACCTGTCGACAATCTCCGACCAGAGGGAGAGATATATACTCCAATAAAGGACAAATATACACCCGCTGAACGCCCGATACAAATACGTCCAATTGATAATATTAAAACAGAAGGTAAATTCTATAGACCAGAGAGTAAGGAATTTGTACCTGTAGATATTGCCAAACAAATTAAACCTGTTGACAATCTCCGACCAGAGGGGGAGATATATACTCCAGAAAAGGACAAATATACACCCGCTGAACGGCCGATACAAATACGCCCAATTGATAATATCAAAACAGAAGGTAAATTCTATAGACCAGAGAGTAAGGAATTTGTACCTGTAGATATTCCCAAACAAATTAAACCTGCTGACAATCTCCGACCAGAGGGTGAAATTTATACTCCGGAAAAAGACAAATTTACTCCCGCTGAACGCCCGATACAAATACGTCCAATTGATAATATTAAAACAGAAGGTAAATTCTATAGACCAGAGAGTAAGGAATTTGTACCTGTAGATATCCCCAAACAAATTAGACCTGCTGACAATCTCCGACCAGAGGGGGAGATATATACTCCAGAAAAGGACAAATATACACCCGCTGAAAGGCCGATACAAATACGCCCAATTGATAATATCAAAACAGAAGGTAAATTCTATAGACCAGAGAGTAAGGAATTTGTACCTGTAGATATTCCCAAACAAATTAAACCTGTTGACAATCTCCGATCAGAGGGTCAGATTTATACTCCGGAAAAAGACAAATTTACTCCTGCTGAACGCCCGAAACAAATACGTCCAGTAGACAATATCAAGCAAGAGGGAGAATTCTTTAGAAGAGAAACCCAACCATTCATATCTGGAGAAGTTTCCAGACCAGTGAAACCAACTGATAATTTGAAACAAGAAGGTCAATTCTATAGACCAGAGAGCAAAGAATTTATTCCTGTGGATATTCCCAAACAAATTAAACCTGCTGACAATCTCCGACCAGAGGGTGACATTTATACTCCGGAAAAGGACAAATTTACTCCCGCTGAACGCCCGATACAAATACGTCCAATTGATAATATCAAAACCGAAGGTAAATTCTACAGACCAGAGAGTAAGGAATTTGTTCCTGTAGATATTGCCAAACAAATTAAACCTGTTGACAATCTCCGACCAGAGGGGGAGATATATACTCCAGAAAAGGACAAATATACTCCCGCTGAACGGCCGATACAAATACGCCCAATTGATAATATCAAAACAGAAGGTAAATTCTATAGACCAGAGAGTAAGGAATTTGTACCTGTAGATATTCCCAAACAAATTAAACCTGCTGACAATCTCCGACCAGAGGGTGAAATTTATACTCCGGAAAAAGACAAATTTACTCCCGCTGAACGCCCGATACAAATACGTCCAGTAGACAATATCAAGCAAGAGGGAGAATTCTTTAGAAGAGAAACCCAACCATTCATATCTGGAGAAGTTTCCCGACCAGTGAAACCAACTGATAATTTGAAACAAGAAGGTCAATTCTATAGACCAGAGAGCAAAGAATTTATTCCTGTGGATATTCCCAAACAAATTAAACCTGCTGACAATCTCCGACCAGAGGGTGACATTTATACTCCGGAAAAGGACAAATTTACTCCCGCTGAACGCCCGATACAAATACGTCCAGTTGATAATATCAAAACCGAAGGTAAATTCTACAGACCAGAGAGTAAGGAATTTGTACCTGGAGATATTGCCAAACAAATTAAACCTGTTAACAATCTCCGACCAGAGGGGGAGATATATACTCCAGAAAAGCACAAATATACACCCGCTGAACGGCCGATACAAATACGTCCAATTGATAATATCAAAACAGAAGGTAAATTCTATAGACCAGAGAGTAAGGAATTTGTACCTGTAGATATTCCCAAACAAATTAAACCTGCTGACAATCTCCGACCAGAGGGTGAAATTTATACTCCGGAAAAAGACAAATTTACCCCCGCTGAACGCCCGATACAAATACGTCCAATAGATAATATCAAAACAGAAGGTAAATTCTATAGACCAGAGAGTAAGGCATTTTTACCTGTAGATATTGCCAAACAAATTACACCTGTTGACAATCTCCGACCAGAGGGAGAGATATATACTCCAGAAAAAGATCAATTTACTACTGCTGAACGCCCGAAACAAATACGTCCTGTAGACAATATCAAGCAAGAGGGAGAATTCTTTAGAAGAGAAACCCAACCATTCATATCTGGAGAAGTTTGCAGACCAGTGAAACCCATAGATAATTTGAAACCAGAAGGTCAGTTCTATAGACCAGAGAGTAAGGAATTTGTACCTGTAGATATCCCCAAACAAATTAGACCTGCTGACAATCTCCGACCAGAAGGTGAGATTTATACTCCGGAAAAGGACAAGTTTACTCCTGCTGAACGCCCGATACAAATACGTCCAACTGATAATATCAAAACAGAAGGTAAATTCTATAGACCAGAGAGTAAGGAATTTGTACCTGTAGATATTGCCAAACAAATTAAACCTGTCGACAATCTCCGACCAGAGGGAGAGATATATACTCCACAAAAGGAGAAATATACACCCGCTGAACGCCCGATACAAATACGTCCAACTGATAATATCAAAACAGAAGGTAAATTCTATAGACCAGAGAGTAAGGAATTTGTACCTGTAGATATCCCCAAACAAATTAAACCTGTGGACAATCTCCGACCAGAGGGAGAGATATATACTCCAGAAAAAGATCAATTTACTCCTGCTGAACGCCCGAAACAAATACGTCCAGTAGACAATATCAAGCAAGAGGGAGAATTCTTTAGAAGAGAAACCCAATCATTCATATCTGGAGAAGTTTGCAGACCAGTGAAACCCATAGATAATTTGAAACCAGAAGGTCAGTTCTATAGACCAGAGAGTAAGGAATTTGTACCTGTAGATATCCCCAAACAAATTAGACCTGCTGACAATCTCCGACCAGAAGGTGAGATTTATACTCCGGAAAAGGACAAGTTTACTCCTGCTGAACGCCCGATACAAATACGTCCAACTGATAATATCAAAACAGAAGGTAAATTCTATAGACCAGAGAGTAAGGAATTTGTACCTGTAGATATTGCCAAACAAATTAAACCTGTCGACAATCTCCGACCAGAGGGAGAGATATATACCCCACAAAAGGAGAAATATACACCCGCTGAACGCCCGATACAAATACGTCCAACTGATAATATCAAAACAGAAGGTAAATTCTATAGACCAGAGAGTAAGGAATTTGTACCTGTAGATATCCCCAAACAAATTAAACCTGTGGACAATCTCCGACCAGATGGTGAGATTTATACTCCGGAAAAAGACAAATTTACTCCCGCTGAACGCCCGATACAAATACGTCCAATAGATAATATCAAAACAGAAGGTAAATTCTATAGACCAGAGAGTAAGGAATTTTTACCTGTAGATATTGCCAAACAAATTAAACCTGTAGACAATCTCCGACCAGTGGGAGAGATATATACTCCAGAAAAGCATCAATTTACTCATGCTGAACGCCCGAAACAAATACGTCCAGTAGACAATATAAAGCAAGAGGGTGAATTCTTTAGAAGAGAAACCCAACAATTTATATCTGTCGAAGTATCTAGACCAGTGAAACCAACTGATAATTTGAAACAAGAAGGTCAATTCTATAGACCAGAGAGCAAAGCATTTATTCCGGTGGATATTCCCAAACAAATTAAACCTGTTGACAATCTCCGACCAGAGGGTGAGATTTATACTCCGGAAAAAGACAAATTTACTCCCGCTGAACGCCCGATACAAATACGTCCAGTAGACAATATCAAGCAAGAGGGAGAATTCTTTAGAAGAGAAACCCAACCATTCATATCTGGAGAAGTTTCCAGACCAGTGAAACCCCTAGATAATTTGAAACCTGAAGGTCAGTTCTATAGACCAGATATCAAAGAATTTGAACCTGTAGATATCCCCAAACAAATTAGACCTGCTGACAATCTCCGACCAGAGGGAGAGATATATACTCCACAAAAGGACAAATATACACCCGCTGAACGCCCGATACAAATACGTCCAATTGATAATATCAAAACAGAAGGTAAATTCTATAGACCAGAGAGTAAGGAATTTGTACCTGTAGATATCCCCAAACAAATTAGACCTGCTGACAATCTCCGACCAGAGGGTGAGATTTATACTCCGGAAAAGGACAAGTTTACTCCTGCTGAACGCCCGATACAAATACGTCCAACTGATAATATCAAAACAGAAGGTAAATTCTATAGACCAGAGAGTAAGGAATTTGTACCTGTAGATATTGCCAAACAAATTAAACCTGTTGACAATCTCCGACCAGAGGGAGAGATATATACTCCAGAAAAGGACAAATTTTCCCCCTCTGAACGCCCAAAACAAATACGCCCAGTAGACAATATAAAGCAAGAGGGTGAATTCTTTAGAAGAGAAACCCAAGAATTTATATCTGTCGAAGTATCTAGACCAGTGAAACCAACTGATAATTTGAAACAAGAAGGTCAGTTCTATAGACCAGAGAGCAAAGAATTTATTCCTGTGGATATTCCCAAACAAATTAAACCTGTTGACAATCTCCGACCAGAAGGTGAGATTTATACTCCGGAAAAAGACAAATTTACTCCCGCTGAACGTCCGATACAAATACGTCCAATTGATAATATTAAAACAGAAGGTAAATTCTATAGACCAGAGAGTAAGGAATTTGTACCTGTAGATATTGCCAAACAAATGAAACCTGTTGACAATCTCCGACCAGAGGGAGAGATATATACTCCAGAAAAGGACAAATTTTCCCCCTCTGAACGCCCAAAACAAATACGCCCAGTAGACAATATAAAGCCAGAAGGTAAATTCTATAGACCGGAGAGTAAGGAATTTGTACCTGTAGATATTGCCAAACAAATTAAACCTGTTGACAATCTCCGACCAGAGGGTGAGATTTATACTCCGGAAAAGGAACAATTTACTCCAGCTGAACGTCCTAAACAAATTCGTCCAAGAGACAATATAAAGCAAGAGGGAGAATTCTTTAGAAGAACGACCCAACAATTTGTATCGGTGGAAGTTTCCAGACCAGTGAAACCCATAGATAATTTGAAACCAGAAGGGCAGTTCTATAGACCAGAGAGCACAGAATTTACTCCTGTGGATATTCCCAAACAAATTAAACCATCTGACAATCTCCGACCAGAGGGAGAGATTTATACTCCAGAAAAGGATAAATTTACTCCCGCTGAACGCCCGAAACAAATACGCCCAGTAGACAATATAAAACCAGAAGGTAAATTCTATAGACCAGAGAGCAAAGAATTTGTTCCTGTAGATATTCCCAAACAAATTAAACCTGCTGACAATCTCCGACCAGAGGGTGAAATTTATACTCCAGAAAAGGACAAATTTACTCCTGCAGAACGTCCTAAACAAATACGTCCAGTAGACAATATAAAGCAAGAGGGAGAATTCTTTAGAAGACAAACCGAACAATTCATATCTGGAGAAGTTTCCAGACTAGTGAAACCCATAGATAATTTGAAACCAGAAGGTCAGTTCTATAGACCCGAGAGCAAAGAATTTATTTCTGTGGATATTCCCAAACAAATTAAACCAGCTGACAATCTCCGACCAGAGGGAAAGATATATACCCCAGAAAAGGACAAATTTACCCCCTCTGAACGCCCAAAACAAATACGCCCAGTAGACAATATAAAGCCAGAAGGTAAATTCTATAGACCAGAGAGTAAGGAATTTGTACCTGTAGATATTCCCAAACAAATTAAACCTGCTGACAATCTCCGACCAGAGGGTGAAATTTATACTCCAGAAAAGGACAAATTTACTCCTGCAGAACGTCCTAAACAAATACGTCCAGTAGACAATATAAAGCAAGAGGGAGAATTCTTTAGCAGACAAACCGAACAATTCATATCTGGAGAAGTTTCCCGACCAGTGAAACCCATAGATAATTTGAAACCAGAAGGTCTGTTCTATAGACCGGAGAGCAAAGAATTTGTTCCTGTGGATATGCCCAAACAAATTAAACCATCTGACAATCTCCGACCAGAGGGACAGATTTATACTCCAGAAAAGGATAAATTTACTCCCGCTGAACGCCCGAAACAAATACGCCCGATTGATAACATCAAAACGGAAGGCAAATTCTATAGACCAGAGAACAAGGAATTTGTACCTGTAGATATTCCTAAACAAGTTAAACCTGCTGACAATCTCCGACCAGAGGGTGAGATTTATACCCCGGAAAAGGACAAATTTACTCCCGCTGAACGTCCTAAACAAATACGCCCGATTGATAATATAAAAACAGAAGGTCAATTTTATAGACCAGAGAGCAAAGAATTTGTTCCTGTAGATATTCCCAAACAAATTAAACCTGCTGACAATCTCCGACCAGAGGGAGAGATTTATACTCCAGGAAAAAATAAATTTACTCCCGCTGAACGCCCGAAACAAATACGCCCGATTGATAACATCAAAACGGAAGGCAAATTCTATAGACCAGGGAGCGAAGAATTTAAACCTGTAGATATTCCCAAACAAATTAGACCTGCTGACAATCTCCGACCAGAGGGAGAAATATATACTCCAGAAAAGGACGAATTTACACCCGCTGAACGCCCGAAACAAATACGTCCAGTGGATAATATAAAGCAAGAGGGAGAATTCTTTAGAAGACAAACCGAACAATTCATATCTGGAGAAGTTTCCAGACCAGTGAAACCCATAGATAATTTGAAACCAGAAGGGCAGTTCTATAGACCAGAGAGCAAAGGATTTATTCCTGTGAATATTCCCAAACAAATTAAACCAGCAGACAACCTGCGACCAGAAGGTGAAATGTATACTCCAGAAAAGGATAAATTTACTCCCGCTGAACGCCCGAAACAAATACGCCCTCTTGATAATATCAAAACAGAAGGTCAATTCTATAGACCAGAGAGCAAAGAATTTAAATCTGTAGATATTCCCAAACAAGTTAAACCTGTTGACAATCTGCGACCAGAGGGTGAAATTTATATTCCAGAAAAGGACAAATTTACCAATGCAGAACGTCCTAAACAAATACGTCCAGTAGACAATATAAAGCAAAGGGGAGAATTCTTTAGAAGAGAAACCGAACAATTCATATCTGGAGAAGTTTCCAGACCAGTGAAACCCATAGATAATTTGAAACCAGAAGGTCAGTTCTATAGACCCGAGAGCAAAGAATTTAAATCTGTAGATATTCCCAAACAAGTTAAACCTGTTGACAATCTGCGACCAGAGGGTGAAATTTATATTCCAGAAAAGGACAAATTTACCAATGCAGAACGTCCTAAACAAATACGTCCAGTAGACAATATAAAGCAAGAGGGAGAATTCTTTAGAAGAGAAACCCAACAATTTATATCTGGAGAAGTTTGCAAACCAATGAAACCTATCGATAATTTGCGACCGCAAGGTGCAATTTATACGCCAGAAAAGGATGAATTTACTCCCGCTGAACGCTCGAAACAAGTACGGCCAGTGGACAATATAAAACAAGAGGGAGAATTCTTTAGAAGAGAAACTCAAAAATATATATCTGTGGAAGTTGCGAAACCAGTGAAACCTACCGATAATTTGCGACCGGAAGGTGAAATTTATACTCCAGAAAAGGATAAATTTGCTCCTGCAGAACGTCCTAAACAAATACGCCCGATAGATAATATCAAAACGGAAGGTCAATTCTATAGACCAGAGAGCAAACAATTTGTAGCTGTGGATATACCCAAACAAATTAAACATGCTGACAATCTTCGACCAGAGGGTGAAATATATACTCTAAAGAAGGACAAATTTACGCCCGCTGAACGTCCGCAACAAGTACGCCAAGTGGACAATATAAAACAAGAGGGAGAATTCTTTAGAAGAGAAACACGACAATTTGTATCTGTGGAAGTTCCAAGACCAGTGAAACCTACCGATAATTTGCGTCCAGAGGGTGAAATATATACTCCAGAAAAGGACAAATTCACTCCTGTTGAGCGTCCTAAACAAATACGCACGAAAGACAATATAAGACAAGAGGGAGAATTCTTTAGAAGAGAAACCCAGTTATATGAATCTGGGGAAGTTTCCAGACCTGTGAAACATTCAGATAATTTGAAACCAGAAGGTCAATTCTATAGACCAGAGAGCAAAGAATTTATTCCTGTGGATATTCCCAAACAAATTAAACCTTTTGACAATCTCCGTTCAGAGGGTGAGATTTACACACCAAAAAAGCACATTTTTACAGCTGCTGAACGTCCGAAGCAAATACGCCCAAGAGACAGTATCAAAACAGAAGGTGAATTCGTGAAATTTGGAAGGAAAGCTTTTGTTCACCAGCAAGATGAGCTGCAATACAAATCAATTGCAGTGCAACAGGCTGAGCGATTTACTCAAGCTCTCCCTTTAAATAAAATTAGGCAACAAGGATATGAGAGGAGTGGTATGTAAACAAATATTACTAATTTTCTCCTGAAAATCTTTTTAATTGAGCTGTTTATATTTTTAGAGAAAAAAATTGATCACCATTCATTAAATACATTCGTGAACGTTGATCAAGCTAAACCTGTTCGACCAGTGGATAATTTGAAACCCGAAGGAAAATTTTATAGACCAGAAACAAAAACATTTATTCCTGTCGATAAACCTAAACTAGTGAAACCGAAAGATAATATTCTAGGATTCGCCGCTTACAGCACCGAATACCAATCTCAAAATAGTCTAAAACGAAAAGAAACTTATAATCAAGATTTAAGAAATTCTTCGAAATATTTTCAGTTAGAAAAGGATGATCGATCAAAAATTATACAGCAAAAGACAACCAGGGGACAAAGTAATAAAAATCTTTCAATGCGTTCCAAGTATAGTGAGGAATGTAGTGAAAATAATGAGGAATTAAATATGAAATTGCGTAAATATTATATAGATAATTATTTTATCAATTTATTAATATATTATTTTAATCTTAGAACATAAAAGTGATGTTCTGCGTCATTCTGCTAAAAATATTTGCAAGCCTCAAAATCAACAACCTGCTTCGATTGAAATTCATAAACCTAATGAAAATTTGAAAAATTTTGCAGACGGTGCTCTCATAAAAATGAAGACTAAAACTGTAACTACAGCACTAAAATCAGATAATTCTAGGCATCAATTACCTAAAAGTTTGACAAGGAAACATGATAATTTATATGTACATAATCATTCCAGTAGGCAATATGAAAATACAAATACACAAGGACATTATAAGAATACTGGTATTTGTAACATCGGGGAACTTAATAGGGCTTCTCAAA
Organism: Empis stercorea; assembly: GCA_949752835.1. NCBI lineage: Eukaryota > Metazoa > Arthropoda > Insecta > Diptera > Empididae > Empis > Empis stercorea. The sequence goes on from OX457088.1 coordinate 28,114,115, forward strand.
ACCTTGCTGAGAATTCAGTTCTTAAAAATTATAAATCTGAAATGGTTGCTAGGGAAAAAATGTCATCAATTAAATGTGACGAAACTGCATCTAGGAGATATAAAAATTATTCTGGTATTATTCTAGGTAATGAAAGCAACATGCCTAACAGTGCTTTTTTACGGGAATATGTACATGAACAAAAAAAATCAGCTGTCGTACAGATTACTAAAAATTCAATAAACACCAAGTTTTTTTAATCATTTGCAGTTAAATTAAAATTACATATATAGAGCTAGCTATAGTCTATTATTCTATTTTACTAACAAGTCAACCACAATAACGAATTAAAACCCTATGAAAAATTATTTTACTAACGAGCTATGTTAAACCGATTTATTCGATACAACATTAGAATAAACTGTGTATTAGACTAACAAGGTTCCAATATATAATCTATTTTGTGATAAAGCTGTATTGTTTTTCAATAAATTTACGAATCCTTAATACATATATCCCTCAATTGCAATTAGCCATTAAAGAAATAAGAGTTATCTAATGTAAGAAATATTTTCTATCATATTATTACGAAATATTAAGATATATAATATATGCATATATTATTTTGCACATTGTTGGTAAATAAAATAACGTAAGTTTAAAGTACTATCTAACACTGCAGCCAAGTATAAGTTGAGTTTTGATAGTATACGATCAAAAATTATGTATAACTAGATGGATGTTTTCATATATCTGGCTATATATGAAAATTCAATTTCTATATTAAAAATTGTAGTACCCCATTCACTCAAATTATTATTTTTACTCAAATTCTATTGAGTTATTTATGACCAATGACTTAAAAACCAACAATCAACGTGCGTTTATTTTCGTTAGAGAATTTTTTTATTTTCAAAGCAATATTCATTTCATATAAAAAAAACGTTTTTTTTTGTTTTTCTTCGCACATATGATTGTATTGTATAATCTTATAAATAGTTTTGTTGGTATTCGCACATTTGAAAATTTTCTAATTCATAAATAAATTCTAATTTTTAGTTAAAGGAAATATAGTTTCTTCTATATTTGAAGTATAGTACAGGCGTTTGGGTATTTTTGGTAATATCGATTAAACAAATGCATGCAGGAATAGTGCATGATTATTAGTAGTTTTTAAAGGGAATTAAACATGTTTAGAAATATATTAATCTTTTCTAAATTGAATTAATACATTTTTCATTTCAATTCACATTTTTTCAAACTAAATTAAAGCTAACCAAATTTTAAAATATAGTTCTAAAATTTATGAATATAATATTGTATAATCAGAAAATATTATTAATTTATTGATTTGTTAAATATATTGTATAATCAGGAAATATTCCATGCATTTTTTAATCGATATTACCAAAAATACCCAAACGCCTGTACTATACTTCAAAAATAGAAGAAACTATATTTCCTTTAACTAAAAATTGAACATTAGAATTTATTTATGAATTAGAAAATTTTCAAATGTGCGAATACCAACAAAACTATTTATAAGATTATACAATACAATCACATGTGCGAAGAAAAAAACAAAAAAAAACGTTTTTTTATATGAAATGAATATTGCTTTGAAAATAAAAAAAATTCTCTAACGAAAATAAACGCACGTTGATTGTTGGTTTTTAAGTCATTGGTCATAAATAACTCAATAGAATTTGAGTAAAAATAATAATTTGAGTGAATGGGGTACTACAATTTTTAATATAGAAATTGAATTTTCATATATAGCCAGATATATGAAAACATCCATCTAGTTATACATAATTTTTGCCTGTACTATTCTTCAAATATAGAAGAAACAATATTTCCTTTAGCTAAAAATTGAAAATTCGAATTTATTTATGAATTAGAAAATTTTCAAATGTGCGAATACTATTTCGGTTTTTTGTTTTAATATTGTTCAAATCTGAAAATAATCGCTCGGCAGCAGCGCTGCTGTGAGGAAGACTCAATTTTTATTTGTCTTTTCATCCATTTTGAGAATGAGGCAAGACAAAGCATCACATTTCAAGCCAAGGAAAATTCTGAATATGAAGTTTGCTTAACTGTGATTTTTTAACTTACCGGTAAACCGTAAACAAATTCCGTCTAATTTAATAGGAAACAAAAAGTGTCAATAACATAAGAATACGAATTATGAAATACTTTTTCAATAATTTAAGAAAATTAAACGGAGTTTACAATTTACGAATTTTGAAATGCGAATGACTTTACGAATTTTGAAATACCGACTTTTATAAGATATTTCAAATTCAACTTCATAAAAACACTGAATATTACGAAAATATTTTTAATGAATTCGTCATAATTTTGAAGGTTATAATTTTAGATATTCGCCATAATTTTGGAGTGCCATTTTTAAGAGTGCTAATGTGCCAAAGAGTGCCAAAAAGTTGTAAAGTGCCGTAAAGGTACAATAATCAACTATTTTGATAGTGCCATTTTGGCACTAAAGTGCCAGTTTCGGCAGCGCTGTGTTCAAGTAGTCAAGAATATAAATTTAAAAATGAGAAAAAAAAGCTAAGAATAGAAAGATGGTTATATTGAAAAGAGTAATCTGGCTATTGTAAAAGCATAAAGTAATAATATATAGAGAAACTATATCATATATCATTTTAAAATATTTTAAAGTCATAATAAAAATATTAATTTGATATATTAAAGTTGTATTTACATTATCAGACTTTTAATAAGACTAGTCGTATCAAAAATCGTACGAAAAAACAGTATGAAAATGCATACCGTCAGATTTTTATAAAACATCGCATGAGACTAGGTATTTTTACGTCATATTGTACGATTTTTGATCAGACAAAAAATCGCATGAAATGTTTTATGAAAAATCTGATAATGTAAATGCAGTTTTATGTAAATACAATTATTTTATACTTTTTATACTTAAGGCTGATTTTCATTACAAAATTTTTCGATTTTCTTTCCAAAATATTGAAGTCGTCGACCAGAACGGGATGCGAAATACATATATATTAGTTGTGTGATAGAGAGATAAGATCATCTTTTTTAAAAAAATTATTTGGCATTCATATCTTTTTTATGGCAAATAATTTGACAATCACATCTTTTTATAGTATAAAATTTGACATTGGCGTCTTTTATATAGTGTTTTTTTTTTTTTGCAAATTAATTTTTAATTAAAGCTAGGTATGTACTTAGTACTCAATTCAAAAAAAGTATAATTTTATGTAGAAAATTTTCCAAAGGTGCAAAATTTTTTCCTTAGTTGTTACTTTGTCATATTCACATAGTATAATAACTGATGGTTTCGATACTAAACAGGTGTTTTAGGACAAATTTTTTTAAAATATGATATTTTGATTTTGCTCACAATTTTGTCGACTTTTTTTGCGGAAGTAAATACTTAGCTTAATTAAAAATTAATTGACACAAAGTTTACAAAAAATTTTTTTTTTTAGTGAATATACAAATAATTATTACATTCTGTCAAATATTTAACCATAAAAAGATTAGTGACATCTAATGGCTGAAATAATGACGCTGTCTCGTTCTGCCTTATACTATATTTTTATATCTATCTCTTTCTAGTTTTCTGCAAAATATTAAAATATTATAGTAATGAAAATAGGTTTTTTGATTTGCATTGTAATGAAAATCAGCCTTTAAACAAATATTTTGTCAATGAGCTTTGAAAAAAGAATAGAGGGCTTTTAATATAGTTCTAGCCTACTAAAAATCTTGGGGTCTTACATTGCTATATTATTTTATAAAAATTTGTACAAAAAATGATATATGAAATAGTTTCTCTATATATTATTACTTTATGGTAAAAGTTATAAGCTGGCTATTGTAAAAGCCAAATTTTTCAAAAGTCATACGATTTTTTGTTCTATATCCTACATCTATATATTATTGTCTTTGGTAGTATATATTTTCAAACCTTTCCACATAGATGGCACCACAGGTATCGAAATGACATTAAAGCTGGGACTAGACCAATATTTTTATTTTTGTATATAATAACCACAAAAAATTTAAAAAACAAAAAACTTATATCTATAATAATACATATATTATATATATATATACACACATATATATATATATATATATATGTATATATATATATATACATATATATATATACATACTTCTCATTAGATACATCCCAGCAAACGTAGAACTACTTCTACAAGTACTACAAGATTACGCCGGAAAAGTACTTTTCTTCCAGTGAAAAAAGATAGAGACTTGGGCAAAAATTCACTAGTTTACTATGACGCGTCTCAATATATATATGAATTTTTTTACGTATTATTCATAGAGTTATATACAAACACGCAAAATTTTTATTTGGGTTAGTAACTACTTCGCTTTTGTTTGCTGGGATAGATTATTCTGTTTATTTCTGGTGTTCCTTGCTGGGTTTTATAGTTTTTGGGTGGAATTCGTATGATTGTATTGTAAAATTTTAATAAAAAGTTTTGGTGGTATTCGTACATTTGAAAATATTCTCATGCATAAAAAAATTCTAATTTTAAATTTTTAGCAAAAAGAAATATTGAGGAACAGTACAGTCGTTTGGGTTATACGGTAATATCGATTAAAAAATGTATGGATTATTTTTTTTCAGACTAAATTAGAAGTCACAAAGAACATTTTTAAAAATATTTTATTCATCTATTAGTTATAATCAACATTTAATATTTTATAATTATAGAAAAAAAACCCCAAAATAAATTGAATTTAATTTGAAAATTTATTAATTTAATTTAGAAAAGATTAAAATATTTTTAATAATGTGTTTGTGTTGAAAAATTTCTAATTTATTCCAGAAAAAAAAAATACATGAATTTTTTTAATCGATATTACCAAAATCCCCAAACGCCTGTACTATTCTTATAATATAGAAGAAACTATATTTCTTTTTGCTAAAAAAATATAAATGAATTAAGCGCGGCGCAGAATGTGAGCGTTAACTTACGATTGTACCTTTAAAAAATTTATTGTTAAATATATATCAATTATATTACACAAAATTTTGCGCATAAAATTATTTTGATATATATTAATAAATTTTTGTGTTTGGCATTGTATTTTGTTGGGCTTTAGCTTTTATGCTAGATAAAAAAACAGTTACATAAAGTTAGCGCTCACATTCTTTGCCGTGCTTTATTCATAAATAAATTCTAATTTTCAATTTTTTCCAAAAGAAATAGTTTTTCAAATGAACGAATACCACCAAAACTATTTATTACACAATACAAACAAACTATTGCGAAAACAAAGCAAAAAAAAATATTACGCGTCTTTTTTTTAATGCGAAAAAGAAGAAAAGCTTTCATAATTTAAAATTTTATATGGATATTTGGAAAGGTGTGTTTAATTTATCGTTAATAACTAATAAAATATGAAATTAAACAATATACTACCTTCTACTTTTGGATAGATAAATTAATACCCTTTCCAAATATGTAAATATAATATATTATTTAAGTGATGATAAAAGAACAAAAAAATTTTAAATTCTAAAGTTTTTTTTTATATTGATTTACACAGTAAATGTTCTAAAGGTCTTTTGAAAGAACATGTGTGAAATCCATAGCAGAGTCTTCAACCATTACTAATCGATGGTGCTGCCTCCTATAATTTTCTAATCTCGGCGCAACAACTCAAAAAATGCCTTGATTGGACAACTATAAGTTATATAAACAATGGTTATACGTAAAAAAATTCATATATATATATAGAATCGTCATAGTGAACTAGTGAATTTTTGCCCAAGTCTCTATCTTTTTTCACTGGAAGAAAAGTACTTTTCCGACGTAGTCTTGTAGTACTTGTAGAAGTAGTTCTACGTTTGCTGGGGTACATTATGTATACGATATATTATGTATTGTATACGAATACAATTCTGATTTAATATTAGTTTGTAAGATATATATATAATAATATATATATATATTATTATATATATATCTTACAAACTTCAGATTACATTAATTTATTTATGAACTTTTTTTCAATAAATGTTTTGAAGTAAAGAGCCAAACAGAATATGTGGTTGTCGCTGTCGCCTGTCGTCGTGTTTTTAGCCAGCGATGATTTCGCTGTCGTTGTCGCCACTTAACTAAACACAATAGATCGTCGCGAATAATTGTCAATTATCATAATTTAATTTGTGAAAATTATATTTTCATTATAGTGTGCTCTGGAAAATAATTTTTAAATAAATTCAAAAAATGTCAAAACATAGCGACGAGCGAAAATATCAAATATCAATTGAAATACAGCGACAACGACAACGACAGACGACATCATTGTGGTTCAATAATGCGATATACGTACTTTTGATTTTTCATTTGACATTTCACGACGACAGGCGACAGCGACAACCACATATTCTGTTTGGCTCTTAAGACTCCTTTAGCCGCATTGGGGATAATTTCATGAAAATGTCACGAAATTTTAATAAATTTATATTTTTAAAAACAAATACTGAGAAAACTTTCGAAAATCATATTTCTTTAAAGTGCATTCATTAAATAATAAATTATAATGATTTGCCTCACTCTTATAATTAATCAAAATGCTTAATCATGTAAAACTTTGCAAAAAACTAATATTTTGCATATTTTTAGGAGCTATATAAATCGAATATTGGATATTATTTCATATCGCATTATGCTTAATTAAAAGCAAAAATAGAGGAAACTTATATGATAAGTTTATATATATTTTCCTAGAATAATGATCTTGGATTGAAAAAAATTAAAAAAATCGAATAAACACATTTTTTACCTATATTTATCATTTAATATTTTTCTAAAATTTCCTTTGGTTTAAAATAGCTCTTAGTTCTAAATGAGGCGATTTTGAGGAAATGTGCTTTTGACAAACCCGGGGTTTGTTTTTCATATTTTTTCTTAACTTTTATATGTCAGGGAATCAGAATCAGCAAAAAAATCCGTTCCGGAGTACGCCGTACATCGTAAAAATAGTATAAGGACTTGTCCGATTTTTACAAAAATTGAAACGTATGTAAAGTAAGGATGGATAAACTAATTTCCCTGCAACCCCCTTCATGCACAATTGTGTGCAATTCAAATAAATACCCCTAAATATAAGGGTTGTACTGAAAAGTTCTCAAAAAAATAAATTATACAGTTCCTTTGCTAATCAAATGTTCTAGTTGAATAGTTTGGTGGTTATTTTGGGGTTTTTTTTGCTTCCTCAAGGTCAGCACAGCATTTCGCTTTTTCATCCTTTGGACCATACTTTTAGTTGTATGGCTTTTTTCGGCCACATCTCATCCGATCTGCAAATTTTTTTTATTAAGGACCCCCTATTTTTTCTCCTCAGTTTCTGTCCACGGGATCGTTTGGACGCCACTTCTTGGTTTATCTTTGATCTTTTGGGTCTCCTTAAACTTTTCTAATGGTTCGCCAAGAAACGAAATATGATGTTTGGCTAACATTTTTATAGGAAAATTAGAATTTTTAGAAACAAATTTTAAAATTTTTTTGACGCCCTAGTTCGTTTTGATTTATGTTTACATGAGCAATAATTTCACAAAACTAATTTATAAGGTAATTAAATTTACATACTACAGAGAAAAGTTCCAGGCCTGGTAGATGACGTTTCTCATAAAAAAAGGCCAAAAAAAATGCATAACATTGTTTCTCAGGTACGCATGTATAGACACCATATAAAGAAGATTAGAAAAATTTGGAGTCTAGGTCCTCGCTCCCCTATTTTATAGTAATATTAAAATAAAAATTTTGAAATTTGAAATGGCTATAAAACCAGTCTGATTTCATATAAAACTTTGTTACTTCTAACATAGATGTAGCAGGTAAGTGTATTTCGATTTCATATAAAAAATGTACCCCCTAAAGTGGGTAAGTGGCTTATGTATGAAAAATTCTACACGCCATCAGCGGGTAAATGGATTGAAAAAAGAAGAAATTATGTACTTAAGTATACTATTGTACATATTCTGCATAAAAATCAGCCTCAAATTTGAAATCTCAAAACAGAAAATTTGTGACAGTAGTATGACATATATATCGTGATCGTGAAGAGCACTAATATGTCGTGAAGAGCACTAATTTTTAAAAAAATATAATTATTTACCTTGCCACTTACAAATTAGCGGCAATAAATAAGTTAGTGGTTATCCAATTCCTAATAAATGTTAACCCGCTAGCCTTTTTAAGTGGTGGAGGGGTATATTTAAGAAACATGCTTCATACCTTCCGCGGGATTTTTTTTAATTTAAAAAAAATTAAAAATTAAATAGTTTTCTAATAATAAAATTTTACACCTTGTGCGAAAAAAAACTAGTACCTACCATCCCATCAACCCCCTTTATGTTATTTCAATTTCTATATTTAAATATAACAGTACAAAGTTTCTTAATAATACTATTTTACACCTTGTGTACAAAAATGAGACACCGTCAACCCTCTTCATTTTACAGGGGCAAAAATTACCACATTTATGGAATAAAAACATATATTACATTTCGAGTATTTAGTATATATGTATATAGTATTACAAATTCGAGTACTTATTTATTAAATCTTGATTGTAATATTAAATTGTACAACATTTGGAGTTTTGTAAATATTATAACTTTTATTTAAAGCTTCGTTTTCATTAAATCCTAGGTGGATCAAAAGGGAATATGAAGCACTCTGCCAACTTGGCAGCTTTTTTTATGTATTTACATTTTTTTTATAAGTCATAATGTTACAATTTTTTTATAAGTCATAATTTCGAAAATTTAGTAAACCTAGAGTTGCCGACGAAGTTTTTTATTCAAATCGGCAACATTATGACATTTATTGATCTAAAAAATCTGAAACTGTTTCTTATTTCACAAGGCATATAAATCTGATTGTGGATTTAAAAAAAATCCAAACGATCGTCAAAAAAATACCTTTTATTATATATGTATAACCAAAGCCGTATATAATATAAAGATATTCAAAATTTCAAAAAGACTTAAAAAACTGAAAACATTAGGACGCCAATATGAGTTCCCGTGGTGAATATAATATCTTTGTTATGAAAGTTGAAATAACGAATTTGTGGATAAGACGTAGAAATTGTATAGAGACGACAGAAGGTACACACATATTTTTCGTGGTGAAATTTAATAATATGCGCTCATTTATTTTCTGTATTCTATAATAAGGAAAAGGAATAAAGGAAGAAAAAATAGAGACAAAGGAAAAAATTTGTATGAGATAGAAACGGTAAGGAAATATATGTATATTTCTGGTTATTTTGATCTATTTTAACAAAAATTTAGAAACTCATATTTGGAATCTTATATGTATTTATTTTCAATTTTGTTCTGGAAAAAAATAATATATACTTTAATGAAGCAAAAATTCTACCTGTTTTATAGAAATAAATAAAATATAAGGCAGAATTAACTTTGTAATTCTATATAATTTTTATAAAATATATAGCATAAAAAGTATTTATATGTAAATAAAATCATTGTAAAAAAATTCTGCGAATATTTTAAAATTTAATTAGATAAATATGTACATACAATTCGTAATACATAATAATTTTTAATCAATACATAATATATTTTTAAAAATAAGTTATTAATACAAAATAGTTATTAAAAAAATCAATTAAGAGAAAGTAAAAAAAAACAATTTTCCACATCACCCAAGAGGTATTGTTATTCAGATGCGTTAACCATTTTTGGTATCGTTAATAAAAATTTACGACTTTAATATTACTATAATATAAAATTAGACATAAAAAATATTAATTAATTAACTCATTTTCATATTTCCTTGAAATGAATTATGATATTTCTAAGTACCAATAATTATTATGTATACTATAAAATTAATCATTCATAAAATTTTACTACGATCGCAAGTTCGTTGATCTTTAACCAAAAATAAGTAAAAATACAAAATTGAAATTTGAAAAAATAAATGAAATTTGTATCCTTTAAAATCCTTTGGTTTAAAAAACCCAAAACAGGTAGAATTTTTGCTTCATTAAAGTATATATTATTTTTTTCCAGAACAAAATTGAAAATAAATATAAGATTCCAAATATGAGTTTCTAAATTTTTGTTAAAATAGATCAAAATAACCAGAAATATACATATATTTCCTTACCCTTTCTATCTCATACAAATTTTTTCCTTTGTCTCTATTTTTTCTTCCTTTATTCCTTTTCCTTATTATAGAATACAGAAAATAAATGAGCGCATATTATTAAATTTCACCACGAAAAATATGTGTGTAGTGTACCTTCTGTCGTCTCTATACAATTTCTACGTCTTATCCAGGGCCGGAGCTACCATAGGTGCAGATGGAACACTTGCACAGGGCGCCAAAATTTAAGGGCGGAATTAAAAGATTACATTTTCATAAAATATTAAAAAAAATTCCAAAAATATTTTATATATTTTTTTCAAAATTTTATGTATTAAAAAAATAATATAACATAACGAATTTCTTTTTTATATAAATTTCCAGCAAACATTAAATTAAGCTAAATAGTTCATTAAAAAAAGATCTCATATGCATAAATAATACATAAATTTCTTGGGTCAATGAAAAAACTATGCACCACTCAATGTTTGCTATCCATACAAAATAATTATAATTCTTCAAACAAAAAAATAATCTTCTATATGAAAATGGTGCAATATCAAACAACCGCCCCAATTCAAACAAAACCGCACCAAATCCCATCAAACTTAAAAAAAATATTTCTATATATTTTTGGTGCAAAATCAAACTTCCGCCCCATGAAATGTTCGATAACCATACAAAATAATTATATTTCATCAAAGTTAAAAATTTTCTACAATATGAAAATGGTGCAGTTTCAAACTTCTGCTCCATAAACGAAACATATGTTGTATATAGAGAAAAAAGTTATATAGTCATTCATATAGTATTTATAGATTATCATTATATAGGTTTGTCACTTCTAATTCAAGTTTTTTTATTTCAAATTCAATTTTTTTTATTTCAAATTCAATATTTGTAAATTTTAATATTTTTATTTTTTTGAAAGATAACAAACTAAGTATTTTTAAACAAACAAAAATATGTTGAAGATTTTTTAAACAAAACAAATTTTAAATAAGTATATTAAATGTAACAATTAATGTAACAAAACAATTACTTAGTTTGTTTTCTTTCAAAAAAAATAAATATATTAAAATTTACAAATATTGAATTTGAAATAAATAACATTGAATTTGAAATAAATAAAATTGAATTAGAAGTGAAAAACCTATAGTATTATGGTATACACAAAGTGTATACATATATAGTATAGAGAAAAAAACGCTTTTTTCGGTTGGGTTAGTTAAGAAATAAAAAGAGTTAATAAAATCAAAGTAAATCTTAGTTCCCGCAACGATTAATGCTGCTGTATTTGAATGAAATAATTATTTTCAAAGAAAAGTGAATTAATTTTTGAATTACAAAAGTGAATTAATTTTTGAATTAAAACAGCCTGGGTAACTATTTTTGAACAGGACTAGCGATCGGGAGATCGTTTATTCTGTACCGTACTTTCTTCATCTTTCGTTTTGAAAGTTTACGCAATAAAAATTTAATCTTATACTTTTTAAAAATATTTACTTATATTTACTTTAAAATATAATATGCAGAACTGAATTTTAATTCATTTTGTAAGTCTATAAGTATGTATTAGTACGTTCTTTGTAATTAAAGTTATTTTGTTTTAATTTTGAAATATTTATATTTTTTGAGGAATATACCTCTTTGGGACACCTTATAAAAAAAATGCATCGCAAGACCTACTTCTTGGCTGATGTATGGAAACGGTTTTGTAGGGCGGTTTTTTTAGAAAGTGCACCAGGAGAAAAAATCTCTAGCTCCGGCACTGGTCTTATCCACAAATTCGTTATTTCAACTTTCATAACAAAGATATTATATTCACCACGGGAACTCATATTGGCGTCCTAATGTTTTCAGTTTTTTAAGTCTTTTTGAAATTTTGAATATCTTTATATTATATACGGCTTTGGTATAACGAAATGTATTAATTTTAAGAATTTCATAAAATTTCCGTTACCCTGTAAAATAAATAAGGTATGTGCGGTGAAATTTGACGTTTAGTAATATAAAATAACAAAAAATGGGAATATAAAAAATAAAATTAATTATTGGATTTTTCCTTTTAGAAGTCTCTTCTCTATATTATATAGTAAAACGAAAAACCCCATCATACAAAAAAACATGTGGGGTATCAAATAAAAGGTCTTGCAGAGTACATTTCAATGAGGGTAGTACGTGGGGCATCCTGGTTAACACGATGGCTAAAAGTGAATCATGTGGACCCATTATACAAAAAAACATTGGGGTGTCAAATGAAATATTTTGAAGAGTACATCTTGTTGAGCAGTATCATTTTGACCGTTACTCAAGCTCCACAGGAAAGTACCTTATGTGGTATTATTAAGTACCCTATGTGGTATTCCACAGGAAAGTACCTTATGTGGCCCATCGTAGAAAAAAACATATAGGGTATCAAATGAAAAGTCCTTGGGTCAAATGGGCCCAAAACCAGTGCCAAGTGAGGGTCTTGTACAATACATCTCAATAGGAGATAGTCCGTGTAATACCGTGAGTTATGTGTTGGCCCAAAACCTGGGAAATGTGGCTTGAGTAACGGTCAACAATAGTTAGGGAAAGTAGACCTTATCAGATTTGGTAATGGCATTTAAAAAGAGGTAGACCGTTATCATAGTTGATCGTTACTCAACATCCAATTATCTTGATGTGTTATTCTTTGCTTGCTTATTATTTTTTAGTTCAATTTTACTTTAAGGGAAAGTATATTTAAAAAATATATTTATATTTATATTTGTGTCAGGTTTACTTTTATAATTTGGTGAAAATTTTCAGTTTCAATCCTTTGTCACTGGCGGTTATTGTCAAATTTCAGGTTAAATTCTTTGTCACTGGCGGTTATTGTCAAATGTCAGACAACAATATTTATGTATTCGGTTTGGATATTAGCTAATTTTCTATTATACAATAATAAAAATATAGTCATAGTCCCAGCTTTAATTTCATATCGATATCTGCGGCACCATCTAGGTGGAAAGGTTTGAAAATATATGCGAGCCCAAACCATGAATAAATTAGTTTAAAAAGAAGTGCAACAAAATTGCATTTACTTCTTAATTATTGTTTTTTAATTAAAGAATTTGCATTAAATAAAAAACCTTGAAAAAACCAGCATTATTCTACAGGTGAAAAACTAGGGAACAAACCGGTGAACTTGTGAACTTCTTGGCCGTTCACCACTACTGTTAAAAGCACAAAAATATTTTTAAAAAAGTGCAACAATATAAAAGTATTTTTTTGATTATTATTCAGTAATTACGAATTAGGGTGTGTTCCAAAGAGTTTAAATTTTAAATTTTGACACAACAAATTAATTTTTTTTTCTGGTGAGTTTTTTTAATATTTACTATCAAGTTTGCTGTGCCAATTGGTTTAATTTAAAAAAAATGCATTAAATTTTTCTTATTTTTTGCTCTCTAATTAAATATTTTTCAAAATTTTTTTTAAATTTTTTTAAAAAATAAAATTATAAATATGTATGTACGAGCTCTATCTCATATGTATTGATCCATTACAATACTTTATAATTGATATAACATTTTCTTTAATTATTTTTTATTATTATTAATATTTCTTTACTTTCTTGGGAAAAAAACAAATTTATTTTTATTAATAATTCTAGTATAAAACATTAAAAAAAATTATAAAATTTTGGAATGTTTCCATACATATGAGATAGGGCTCATCAATAAAAAATCTGATATATGAATATTAAAATAAATCAAAATGTATAGACCTATTCACAAATTAACAGCTTAACAACTGATTTGACACTTGTTATAAATTAATAACAAGAGCCATAACAAGCAATCGTAAAAATGCTATTCACAAAAATGGTGAATATGCACTTGTTAAAAATTATGAGCTGAATTTTGCTTGTTAAAATGTGAATGAAAAATCGTCAAATTGTGAATAAATTTTCTAAAAAACCGGTTTTAAAGTACGCCTACACAATGGCGAAATTTAGTAGCGAATTTTTTTAAAGGATGGAGATATATATTTATGTATAAGTGCGGTAGAGACAGCAATATCGTCCACAAATTTTTTTGGACGTCCAATTTTCGAAATTTAATTTCGAATTGGACGTCCAAAAGATGAGATTTTATAGAAAAACTATAAATGGCGTGAATATTATATATATACAAAATTATATTTTGTCAAATTTATTTTTTTATTTCAAAGCTAGGTATTCACTTCCAAAAAAAAAGTTGGCAAAATTGTGAGCAAAATATCATATTAAAAATATGTAAATATAATATAATCATACTGAGTACCATGTGCATATGACATAGAAAAAACTAAGAAAAAAATTTGACCCTGGTACTAAGTTTTAGGTAAAAAAATTGATGAATTATTTTTTTTCAAATAAATTATTTTTTTTCAAATAAATTATTTTTTTTTCAAATAAATTATTTACATTGTCAAGCAATATTTTTTAGGAATATCAAAAAGTTCCTATAATTTTTTTGAATGCCAACTAGATGCTATAAATTCCCAAACCAAAATTATGTTTTTGTTTCATTCTTTCGTTAGGCGAATTTTAGCAAGCTATCTCGTTCTATTTTGCCTAAAAAATATGAGTTTCGCCATTGTCTAAACCTTACATTAAAACAGAAATTTCGTGATTTTATTTATTTGAATTGAAAAATTTATTTTGTTATTTGAAAATTTTATGTATTTTTTTAAAAACTGGCAGTAAATAGTAGTTTTACATACAATATATAATATATATATATACCTTGTGACACCGTGTTTTTTTTGTGGTTTCTTGTTAATTGATAACTAAAAAAAAAATAAAATAGTTATTCAAATATGAAAAGAAAATATAAAGAAAATTACTTTAATTATTTAATGATCGTCTTGTCCATCTTGACGTTTATTGTTATATACCGGCTTGTCATAGTCCAGATGTCAGCATACACCTGAATAAAATTTTTTGTTAAATTAAATTAAAAAACCGCAAAAAAAAATTATTGTGATTGAAGAAATATTAATTATTTATAATTATAAAATTACCGCGTCCGGCACGGTCAAAAAATAGATTAGTGAAAATAAATATATATTTATATACCCCATTTTAAAAAGAAAACAAAATTAAAAGTAGTACATTGGTGGGGTAATGGTAATATCAAAAACAAGAGAAAAAGAGACCCAATAACATCCAGAACCGATCGAGAAATTTTTGGAGAACCAGCAACTTAAACCAATTTTTGTTAAAAATTTGTGTTTTTTTTTTGTGGTGATTTTGTTTGAATTTTTGTGTAGGTACAGTTAGCTGATTCCGGATCCAGATATGTCGGGAAATGGAAGCAGTTAAACCAGGTACGTTTAATTGTTATTTAATTCATAATTTATTTATTGAGGTGTACGCGTTGATTTTGTTTTTTTTTGTGTAAATTAATTATTTTTGTTTAGTAGTTGATTATTTATTCAGTTATTTATTATTATAGAGTAAAGTAAAAAGTCTAAATTGTTGCTTTTGCTTAGTTTTTTTTTGTTAAATTATTAGTTTGTGGTAAAGTAACAATTTTTTTTTGTTATTTATTAAATTATGCATTTAGTTATTTGTATTAAAATTTAAATAGTTATTTCTTAGAGTTTTGCGTACACCATAATAATGTACCATTTATTACAAAATTTACATATACATACATATATATTTAAGATTAAAGATTTATTCACCGCCGAGTTTTTGTATATAAATTAAAGAAAACCAATAATTTAAAAAGAAAAAAAAAACATTGAGTTTAATTTAAAAAGGGAATTTATTTCGAGAAAAAGATTGCTTCGTTGTGCCTCGCTGGATTGTTGTTGCTGCTGTTGTTTTATTGAATTTTCTTCCCTTTCGTTGATTTTTTTTTGTAAAATGAATGGCTGATTTGTCAGTCCCCCAGGATGGATCGCATGGATTTCTTGTCCTTTTCTCTCCTCATTTGCTAAGCGATGATGCTTCACTTTAATGATTTTTTTTGGTGAAAGTTGTTATTAGTGTAAGCATCATCGTATTGTAGTATTGATTGCCGTTTGGATCACTGGTCGACTCACGCCCCACAGGCTGAGCACAGCTGGCACACTTAGGAGGAAATCCCAGTGGTCCAAGGAGTTCTAGTACTACAAAATTTTGGTCTAGCGTTTTTCTTGTGATGCGCTGTTGGTCACCCTAGACCTGGCGCCCACGTCACTAGACCTCCGAAGTTACCTCCTCCGATTTACCTTATAGCTAGCAGGTGGTAATTTTTTTTTTATAAAAATTACTATACTGTTACAACCTATATATATTGTATGTAAGTAAAACTACCATTTTATTGTATATTGTATGTAAAACTGCTTATTTATGTACGAGTATATATACAAATAATTACATATTATATATATTTTATTTGAATTGCAAGATTTATTTTTTTAGTTGAAAATTTTATGTATTTTTTTAAAAATTGGCAGTTTTACATACAATAAAATGGTAGTTTTACTTACACCAATTTCTTTTCAGACACACTTTCCTACACTTTCTTACACTCTCCATGGTGTAGAAATTTTTTGCATTCTTTTGACTACACTTTCTACACTTTCTACACTTTTTTTACATCGGCGCCTAGAAAAAGTGTACACTTTTCTACACCCTCAAATTTGAAGGTGTAGAAAGTGGAGATGTAATTCATTTTTTTTTTAACTTTTTAAGATGGAAATATATACTATTCGTCAATTAAATAATGTTTTAATCACAAATTATGAAAAAAAGTATAACAATTTAAAATTTTAAAGAATTTTGTCAGGGTGTAATCAAAGTATGTTTTTTTCATACCTTACACTTTCCTACACCACAGATTTTTCACAATTCCCACCATGGTGTAGTGTAGAAAAAAATTTTCTGAAAAGAAATTGGTATTACATACAATTTTGTTAACAATATATATATATATACGAGTATATACATACATATATATAAATATATATATAATTTATGGTAGAAATGAAAATACATGTTTAACTATTTTTCGTACTTTTCATTTTCATAATTGCTACCTAGAATCATCGAATCATTTAATTAATTTTTATCCATAAATAGTGTAATTAGTGTGTAAAAATAATGTAATTGTGAATTATTTTTTAATCATAAATATTTTATTAATAATTAAAGACATATTTTCAAAAATATTCTATAAAATTATTTCGAATTTATAAAAAAATTTCAAAAAAATGGCAGAAAAAAAAAATAAAAAAATTAAAATTTGGAATTAGAAGAAAAACAATTTTATTTAGAAGAAAAGATATGTTTAATATGTTTTTTTTAATAATTATAATTATATTAAATATAACACAATTGTTTTAATTTAAAACATAATTTAATTAATCAAACCTATTTCTAATATAAGCTTCTCTTGCTAGTCTAGTACACCATTTTCTAAAAAAGAAATGTTTATTATATTTATTTATTAATAGTTATGTTATAATATAATTGACTTACCTCTAATATTACCTGAATTAGAATTTATTGCTGGAATATCATCATCTTCATCTGATTCATATTCGTCCCCATTTTCATCATCATCAATATCAATATTTATCTTATTATGGATTGCTATGTTATGCAAAACTGTTACATAACACTACAATCATTCTTCACTAGTACTGCTACAATCATTTATTGCATTTATGAAAAAAAAACTTTCATTTTATTTTATTTTATACTAAAAAAAACAATTTTTATATGAACTTTTTAAATAATAAGTATTTATTATTTTGTTATTATTACTTACTATTTTTATACAAAAATAAAACAGAACTTTTTGTATCAAATTGTTAAATAAAAATTGCATAAACATGGTTGTTATTTAACAATTATAAAATAATTTTTTTTACTTTTTAACAAGCGTACTAACGATTTCTGAATACGAATTTTAAAAAGATGAGTTGATTTTTATACGATATTGTGAATTTTTCCATACAAATTTTAAAAGTTGAGAATTTGAGTAATATACCAAATCGTTAAATAATAATTAGAATTTCATTGAGAATAAAATAACAATTTGTCAAAAAATCAATAATGTTTAGAATAATTTCTGAATAGCTATTTTCAATTTTGCTTGTTAAATAACGATTTACGAGCTTAAAAAGATAACAAGTCGGTTTGTGAATAAGGCTATTAAGAGCTTAACAAGATAACAAGTCGGTTTGTGAATAAGGCTATTAATCTGATGTGTCAAATTTAACGAGATCTGGAAGGTCGTTAAATTTTGACCTTCTATATTCACCACGCTAGTGTCATAATTTAAATTCATCAGTCATAATTTAATTTTAAGGGCCTGTCTAAATTGGTTAAAAAGTTAAAAAAAGGTGAAATAATTTTTATCGAGCTGAAAGATATTTAATCGTGGTAAATATTTTTTACACTGTCTAATAGACCTATTCACAAATTAACAACGTAACAACTGATTTGACACTTGTTAAAAATTAATAACAAGTGCCATAACAAGCAAGCGTAAAAATGCTATTCACAAAAATGGTGAATATGCACTTGTTAAAAATTATGAGGTGAATTTTGCTTGTTAAAATGTGAATGAAAAATCATCAAATTGTGAATAAATTTTCTAAAAAACCGGTTTCTAAGTCCTCGTTCACACAGAGATTTTCTTTGTTAAAATAAACAAAACTTTCTGTTCATGAAGTAGTACATTTTTGAGACTGTATTAGTAATATCCCTTTAAGAAAAGCGAACCGTAAACGAACCGCTGGCGAAGTCATTTCTTCATACAAGACTTCGCCGGCGAACCGCTTTGGCTTTCGCCGGCGGACCGTAAACGTAAATGTTGGAATAAGAAAATTAGAAAAAAAACGAAGTGGTGTGTATATATTAGTACGCCGCCTAGACTACATATTAGCGGTTCGCTGGCGAATCGCCTAGGCGGTTCGTTTATGTACTGATTTTATCCATATAAATAAAAAAACTGGAATTTTTTTTAATTAAAAATAATAAAAAACAAATATTTTTAATTTTTTGGTTGAAAATGTATATTAAAAAAATAATTAATACAAAAAATCAGGATTTAAATTCTACTTTTTTCTTGGACTTTAATATTAATATTTTAATGAATAACACTAATATTCCTTATTTCACGGACGACTTCATAATATATATTTTTTTCACTTTCACATTAAATTATTTTTAGCGTATTAAATACTTTTAATTTTACTTATCATAAATTAATAAAATTACATCTTGAAGTTTCTGTCAATAATCCCTTTAAGAAAAGCGAACCGTAAACGAACCGCCGGCGAAGTCTTTTGTTCATATATGAGATCGTTTACGACCCGCCTTGGCAGTTCGTAAGCGAACCGGAAACGTAAATGTTAGAATAAGAACAGTAGAAAAAAAAACGTAACGCCAAGAGTTCGCTAAAATCGGTCCGTTTACGAAACGCTGCAGCGATTCGTTTTGGAACCGCCAAATTCGGACTGTTTACGAACTGATTTTATTTCTAGATATAAAAAATACGGAAAAGTAATATTTTTATTTTTTTTAGCATTTATTTCATATAAAAAATGTAATTTTTAACAATAAATAATAACATTAACATTCAACTATAAATAATTATTTCACCACTTTCTTATTAATAAGATTAATTTTATTATTTAATTTATTATATAGAACACAAAATTACTTATTAATATTTATTTTATTATATTTAAACACAATATTATTATAAGATACAATTTACAATATTATTATAAGATACATAAATTATAGTTTATTAAAAAGGCGTTACTTATCCAGTTCGTATACGGTTCGCCAAAAGCGAATTCGCTTATTTTATAGGGATGTCAAAACAAAATTTGAAATGTATAAGGCTGTGTGCCAAAGGGTTTAAATTTGTAGTTTAAAATTAAATGATGACTGATGAAATTAAATTATGACACTAGCGTGGTGAATATAGAAAGTCAAAATTTAACGACCTTCCAGACCTCGTTAAATTTGACACTTCAGATTAAATTTTGATTTATTTAATATTCATATATCAGATTTTTTATTTACGAGCCCTATCTCATATGTATTGATACATTCCAATATTTTATGATTTTTTTAATGTTTTATACTAGAATTATTAATAAAAATAAATTTATTTTTTTACAAGAAATTAAAGAAATATTAATAATAATAAAAAAGGAGTAAAAAAATTGTTATATAAATTATAAAGTATTGTAATGGATCAATACATATGAGATAGGGCTCGTACATATTTATAATTTTATTTTTAAAAAAATTTAAAAAAAATTTTTTAATTTTTTAAAAAAATTAGAGAGCAAAAAAAAAGAAAATTTTCATCCATCTTTTTTTAAAAATTAAACCAATTGGCACAGCAAACTTGATAGTAAATATTAAAAAAACTCACCAGCAAAAAAAATTTAATTTTTTGTGTCCAAATTTAAAATTTAAACTCTTTGGCACACAGCCTAACTTGTGAAATTTATTAAAATATTAAACAAATTTTCAAAAATATCAGCTGGTATAAAATTTCCCTTGGGAAATTCATTTTTTGCAGGGTTGGTACACAAAAACATTGTAAATAAGGGCCTGTCCGAAATAGATTAAATTTTAAATTTTAAAAAAATTCCCCATAGGGTGAAAAATTCCCCATAGGGTGTTTTTTTTTAATTTAGCTGTCCGAAATGTTTTAAAATTTTAAAATTTAAATTTTGACAGATCATAATAAATAAAAAAATATTATAATTAAAAAATTTCGAAAAAAACAGATTCCTATAGTTATAGGTTATATTGAAATTAAACTTCTATGTCAAAATTTATCGAAGGTCTGTAGGTCGATAAATTTCGTCGCCTAGTAGGGGTGAATATAAAAGCCAAAATTTATGATTTTCTTGTCAAAATTTAGAATTTAAACTGTTTTTAAACCATTTCGGACAGGCCCTAACAAAGCAAAAAATGTATGCTCGACAACTTTTCATTGTTAATAACTTTGTTAATTTTATAGTGTGCGTTAAAAAATTTTGTGTTTATATACAATAACTTTTATGCAGTAGTATGATTTTATACTATCCGTGTGAGATGTCAAAATAGTTTTGTTAATTTTAATAAAACAAAGTCCGGTGTGAATCTAAACTAAAACAGAAATTTTGTAACTTTTTTTTATTTGAATTGAAAAATGTATTTTTTTAGTTGAAAATGTTATGAATTTAGTAGTTGAACATACAATATATATATATTGTATTTATATATATATATGTATATATATATATATATATATATATATATATATATATATATATATATATATATATATATATATATAGTTTATATACCTACTAGATAACAAAATATATATATATATATATATAGTTTATATACCTACTAGATAACAAAATTCACTAATATATATAAATATAAATATAATTATGTACTAAAATTTGTACAAAAAAAAAAAAAATTCCAAAATTTTTTATGATGGAACAAAGAAAATATATATATAGTGGTCTTCACGACCTAAATATTTTTTCTTGATATTTTGAAATTTTTTTTTAAATTACGTGAACACCTGTTTTTGGTGCCTGAGATATTGTGATATTTTTTTTTACATTTTATGTCTGGCAGTACTGAATATTTCATGTGTTTACCTTTAATTTACATATTTATATAATCTGGTAGCACTGAAATAATTTAAACAAATATTGTTAAAAATTAGAATTGGCAAAATTTAAGGAAAAATAAGTAAATATGTAATAATACTAATTTTAAACTGTAATACTAATTTTAATAAACAATAATCCCCGTCAATACAACACAAAATAAAATTTTAAATTTTAAAACAGAAAATTTCTGACAGTAGTATTTTGACATATACATATATCAAAATATCAAAATATCTATCGTGATATTTTAATATTTTTTTCAACCAATCAAAACTCGTTATTTCGTAAATATCAAAATATCAAGAAAAAATATTTTAGGTCGTGAAGACCACTTATATATATAATACATATATTGTATGTAAGACTACAATTTAAATTTACTACCAGTTTTTACAAAAATTCATAAAATTTTCAAATTTTCACCGCCTTGGCAGTTCGTAAGCGAACCGGAAACGTAAATGTTAGAATAAGAACAGTAGAAAAAAAAACGTAACGCCAAGAGTTCGCTAAAATCGGTTCGTTTACGAAACGCCCGTAACGATTTCGTTTTGGAACCGCCAAAATCGGCACGTTTACGAAACGCCGCAACGGTTCGTTTGGGAACCTCCAAAATTCGGTGCGTTTACGAAGTGATTTTATTTCTAGAAATAAGAAATACGAAAATTTATTTTTTTTTACTTTTTTGGCAATATATTGCATATAAAAAAATATAATTTTAACAATAAATAACAACTTATATAATACATAATTTTGAAACATAATAAATTATTGAATTAGAAATTAATAACTTTTACATTAATCATAAAAAATAATCATTTTCTTAATTTTTGTATGCAAGTAATTTATATAATCAAGTTAAATTAAATAGGATTTACTTATTTACTACATTAATTAAAGTAATACAATTTCTTTATCACATTATAATAATAAAAGTAATTTGGTAACTAATTTTACTTATATTCTACCCAGTGGCGGACCGTGATCAAAAGTTCATGGGTGGGCTAAAGGAAAAAATTTTGTTATGAAAAGCAAAGATTTGAGGTTATTAAATATTACAACCTTTTGAATTTTTCGTTTTAGTGAGTTAATCACATTGGCATCTAAGCTAATCATTAGTTAGTTAATCACATTGGCATCTTAATATGTTTTTCATTTTTTTTCCAATAAAAAAATCATTATGCATATGCTACGCACACAAGAAAAATAAATCACATATTATACCAAAACCAACACTACTAAAAAGCCCTGAACAAAGTCTGTGCACTGACACATACATACCAAAAGTAGTCAGAGAATTCAATATGACATATAATTTTTTTCTTGATAAAAAATTATAATTTTAGTGATAATAAAACGAAATTATAATTTTTTATAATTAATTATTTTATTTAAAAAAATTAATTACAATATAATTTATATATTTTGTGATTTCTATTATTTAAGCTAACATGTAATAATACGCTTTTCTAATAATTTTGTACCATCAGATACTGTTTTTTACATCAATAATGTCTATTGATAAGTATACAAATTCACCAATTGGCACAAAAATGCGTATTGTTACCTGTATCTGAAATTAATATATTAATAAATTCAAAATAATATAATTATAAAAAATTACTCCCTGCACAACATATACGTCCCCTGGAAACACACTGCAACTGCATAACATTATACGGTCCAGCAGTTTCACATGAAAAAATAAACAAAGTCATTTAAAAATTTATTTTTGGGTTTGTAGTAATTTTGGGTAAATATATTTAATAATTGTACTTGATTTTTTTTAAAATATCTAAATATCTAGTTGAGAAAAAATCGTTTTTGACAGGTTTTGTGCTTTTTTAAATATAAAGATTTCGCGGGTTTTCAAATTTCGTTTGCTCAATATTTCTGTTATCGCGAGCGAGCAAATTTTTTAATTTGTGACCATAAAGTTAATTTTTTACTACTATGTTGGTAAAATCCAATTGCAATTCATTATATGGAACTTCGGATCCATGTAAAATAACATTTACTACTAAATATTTATTGATACTAATTCGGACAGAAATATTGCATTCTAAATCGTCGCTATTTTCGAGTAAACAAATACACATTTTTCCTCATTTTCGAAAAGAAGATAATTTTGACAATCGATTTTTCCTTTAAAATTATTTTTTAAAAAATACTATAATCTTTAATAATGTCAGATGCAAAAAAATCATTCGACCTTTTTTCTAAAAAATATTTAATTTATCGAATTTTTTTGACGGATCCCGTCTTTGAATGTTTTTCTATAGGTGTATTTAGTAATTTGGAAAAATTGAAAAATTAAATTTATTATTTTCATTGTTTTTATTATTTTATATAATCTTTCTTCTCGAAAATGAATCGCACAAACAGCAGAATATTTTGTTGGCTGCCAGTCACTTCTGTAAATAGCGCCCTGTCTACTTATCTTTAAATCCTGATCTTTAGGAAAACCAAAAGATGGAAT
>OX457088.1:30161044-30222543 GCA_949752835.1 Empis stercorea
AACGAAACTGTTATACATAATAGTGATTATTGTCATTCATGAAAACTAAATGTTAAGAAATGTGATTAATATGGGAATAATTATTATACGTGCTACTTTTTTGATTATTTTGTTTATAGGATTTTGTAAATACAAGTTAGCATTGGTGACTCAGTAGAAAAAGGCTAAATTATTATTTCAACTTATGTTAGGCCGTAAAATTAGCCAAAGAGAGGGTGAAAATTCACCAATGAAGCAATCATTTCATTTTAAATTGACAAGTATATGTATGTCGCAAACCGTTGTTATTTTGGATAACAGACAATGTGAATAGATGATCAAGTAACAGACAACTTGCAAAAACTATAAGATAATCAACATATAAGTTTGTACTGAAAAATTTATAATGAACATATTCAAAAGAAGCAGAAAAATTTTCTTTAAATATTTTACACAATTTCTAATAAATATAAAAATGTAATTATATAGCTATACACAAATTTATCTGAATCAGAATTTTTTTTATATATAAAATAATTTATAAAATTAAATTTTATTATATGTCGAAATAATAAATTTATTTTATAAAAAATATTCGTGTATGTACAAGAAAAATGGTTTGTTGATATGAAAATGTTTACATATTAAATTTTTAAACATAATTTTCAGTAATAAATCAATACAAAAATTTATTTATAAATATTATTTCTAATTTTATTTTAACGCAATCTGGTAATCAATCTTTTTTATTAGGTTGAATTTAAATTTCTTAAATTTTGCTAAAAATATTTATATGTAATCTCCGAATTTTGAATTGTTGTCAGAGAAATTTCAATACATATTTGAAAATTGAAAACGTTTTCTTGTTTTGGATTACAATTACAACTAAATTTAGCATAAGTTTTAATCAAATATGTAATATATTTTATCAAATATTTAGCTTAATTCTTTCCAAATATGAATCAACTATTAGAACATTAAAATACATATTTCAAATTTTAGAAAAAAAATCAGGTACATATTTAATTACTTACTGGAAATTAAGTAAAAAATTTCAAATCAAATATGCTGTCATATTTTTAAATTAATTACTTGTCAATTAAACTAACTTATTAAGATTCTTAAATACAAACTGCACCCCATAATAATTATTATGTATATTAAAATTAGCCAAACATTAAACAGTTTTTTTTATTTAGTTTAATGTTTATTAAATTTTATCATGTTTATAAATAGAATTGTTAATATTTATTTATCAGTAAATATAAATAAAAATATAATTATTAAATGAATTGAAAAGAGTGTGAAAATAATTAGTCGAAGGTTTTTTTTAGACTATATATTAAGTAAAAATGTTAAACAAATTGTAAATATTCTATGAGTCAATATAAAATATACCGCATAAAATTAAAATTAGTCATAAAAATTCATTAAAATTTATTTTAAGTCTATAAAGAAGATAAGGTAATAATCAGACAAAATTTCGGAATTACAATAAGAAGATAGAAGTATTTATAATTACATTTTTAAGAAACGAAATTTCTTTAAAATTATCAAACCTTATTTACCCAGTTTATTTATATAAAAATTTACAAAAAAATACAATGCAAGTTCATTCACATTTATCAAATAATATTTAATCGGAAACTAAATCCGACTTTAAAACAACAAAATAATTTATTATAATTTTAATATGCGGGTGAAAAATATGTTGTTAAAAACATATTATAAAAAATATTTATTTTTACATTATTACTATACAAAAACAATTCCAATAAAAATAATGCTCTGATATTATCGCAATGCTTTTATAATCTGACGTACATATGTTCTGTAGGGGTTTTCTTAGACATATCCGATGTATACAATTTTGAATAAATATTATAAAACTACAATATAAATATATAAAAATAGATATATATGTATACATATTTATATATGGAAAATATTTAAAAACGATAAAGTATCACAACAGAAAGCAAGTAAAATTCCCAGCCTCAAGTACCAAAATGGTATATAAAAAATATAATCATTTTATTTAGCACATTTCAAATATAAAAATTAACCGAATTTATTGCATACATTGTGTATCTTAGGCTAGTTTCACTATGACCGATTAAAACTTTCTTAAGAAACGAAAATTGCTAATTATATATACTAAAATTTTCTCAAGGCAAAGTCCTTAAATTGTTTCTATGATTTTATGAAAAAACTGTATGAATAATTTTGAAATAAAATTTATTTATTGAAATTTTAAGTATTTGTCCATGTGGCATTTTACTCTTACAATATAAGTATTACAGGATTACTAAAATCTCCATTTTTCTATATACTAAAATAGAGTGCATTAATTTATCATTACAGAACTATTTTACCTATTGTAAATAGGTTGTAAATATCAAACAGAAAAAGAAAAACCATTTTGAAATCAATCATATTCGGTTTTGCAATTATTTAAAATTTAAATACGCAAACTGTCACTAAATGTTAAACGATCATGATTGTTGTCATGACGGGATTTTTTCACTTCACGCACAGCGCAGATTATAATAATTTCTCTGCTTTCGATACGAAAATATCTTAGGAATTCATTGCGTAATTGGAAATATGCAGCACTTTACTAAGTGATATGATAATCCTTCTTTAATTCTAAATCTTTCATCCAAAGATATTGTCCTATTAACAAGACCCTTAACTTCTTACTTAAATTTTGTTAATATTATCTTATAACATTGGATTGGACTTATAGTAAAGAATAAAAACTACGCCAACAACAACAAAAATTAGATATATATTTTTTAGCACTATCTACTGTTTGAGTAGTATACTCGTACATGACGACGACAAACATTTTGAAAGCAACTTTAACAACGATCCAAAAAAAATAAAAATAAAATTATATATTAATTTTTTGTTTTTATATTTTAGTACTAAACTTTTAGCTTAAACCGCTTAACCGTCAGTTTTATTCTATTGTGCGGTGGATATACACGCTTTTAATCTTATAACATTCTATTAAATTTAATAATATGTTATGCGAATATTTATTTATGAAATTATTCGAGTAATATAACTAAAGAATCATTTGTCATATAATCATTATTTATATATATGTGATGTTATGACATTTAAAAGACAACACTAATATTTTAGTGATTTTTGTAATTTTTTATAAATATATTAATTTTTAATTTTTATTAGAGAAAATTTTTATTTCCAATTTCGGAATTTCTAAATAATTAAAAAAATTTATTTGGAATTTAATTTTTTGAAAAGACAAAAAAAAAATCAATAATAATTTTATGTACTGGGTTGTAAAAAGTGAAAGGCCTATTAAATCATAACAAAATCATGTGAATTTTTTTTAAATTTAAATAAACTAAAACTATTTATTTTGTTGATCGATTTTGAAAAATCAAAAAAAAAAAACCATGTTTTTTTTATAATTTGAAGCGTTAAACTAAAAAGTGAATTCAATTTTAATCAAATAAATATATATGTATATAAAGTAAATGAATTATTTTTTCCATAAAAACCGATCAAATGTTTAGTTAATATTATTTTGGTTGAATTTACATTTTGGATAAAATTGTCTAATGGTTTGTATATTTCAAAATTTAATTATGATTTGATTTTAAGTAAAAAAATTTTAAAGTGTAATGGTTTATCTCTAAAATTTAGTTTTTTTTTATTAGTATTAAAATTTATTTGTTTTTAAATCGGTTAATTGTAAGTGTTATTTCCTCTAATATGGGTCTAAATGCGAATAATTTAATTTTTAAGTATGTATATATAAAATTTTTGTTAATATGTGTTAACATATTTTGATAATTATATACAGAAAATTTAAACAAAAATCATATTAAAATAAATGAATATTGTATACCGGCGGAATTGTTTAAATTTAAGTTTCAAAATTTATAAATATTTATTTTGTATACAAATTCAAGTAAAATTTATTTATTTTGCGGATTAATTAAATGTTTCTTGTATAAATGAAAATAACTTAAAATTATTTTCAAGAACATAAATTTATATTTTTTAATTTTATTTAAAAGGCGGATTAACCTAAATTGTGACACGCCTATATTTTGCCCTGTGGGTGTTATTCTAATTAAAAAGGGCAAAATAAGATCAGAATTTTGTAGAGTTTTTTTTAACAAATTATAAATATGTTGAACAATTTATGATGTTGTACTGTGTACACAATTCAAAAAAAAATGTATTAATAAAATTGCGATCAGTTTAGGATCAATACCTAAACATAAAATGACAAGACATTAAAATTTAACTTATAAGTATAAATTTTAAAATTTGAATTTAAAGATCGACTGAAATTTTTAAATCACATTTAAGCAGTTTTATAGCCATTTTAAGTCGTTTCTTTTATATGAAGTATGGCAATTTCATAATCTTATATAAAATGATTGATAACAAGAGAGAAGTAATTCCGCCTAATTGAAGCATTAATATAGTTAATGCTTCAAATGCGCAGAATTTTCTCTCTTGTTATCAATCATTTTATATAAGATTATGAAATTGCCATACTTCACATAAAAGAAACTAATCAAATTAATTTATCTTTAAAATCTTAATCTAAATGTTTATACCTGTTAATTTTTTGATCATATTTTTAAAGAAGGATATTTCAAAAATCTCTTAAAAGTTTATGTATTCATATAAATTTTTTTTAAAAAAGATATTAATCTATTGATATTGTAATATTCTTTTTCTTATTATACTTTTCAAAAGATTTTCAAGCATGATAACGCTGGCGTTATCATACTTAAGGACTGTACCGAAAAGTTCTCAAAAATAATAAATTAACAGTTCCTTTGCTAATAAAATATTCTTGTTGGGTTGCTTGGTGGTTATTTTGGGGTTTCTTTGCTTCCTTAAGGTCTACACAGCATTTCTCTTTTTCATCCTTTGGACCATACTCTTAGTTGTATGGCTTTTTCCGGCCACATCTCGTCCGATCTGCAAAATTTTTCTTCTAAATTTCTGTCCACGGGATCGTTTGGACGACCACTTCTTGGTTTATCTTTGCTGTTTGGGTCTCCTTAAACTTTTCGCCAAGCGACGCAATATGAAGTTCCATCTAATTTGGCTAGCTTTTTTATAGGAAAATTTTAATTTTTAGAAAAAAATTTAAACATTTTTTTGGAACCCTAATTCAATTTGATTCATGTTTACATGAGCAATAATTTCACAAAACTAATTTATAAGGTTATTAAATTTACATACTACAGAGGAAACTTCCAGGCCTGGTAGATGACGTTTCTCATAAAAAAAGGCAAAAAACTGCATTTTTCAATTTTGAGAACTTTTCAATTTTGACTGAATGTACAACAGTCCTTATACATTCATACATACATATTTACTAATCTCATCTTTAATATTTAACAATATCAATGTTTTATGTATATTTTTATTATTTGTATTAAATTTTGGTTGTTTGGATAAATATTGGTACTATATTACAAAACACGACAACATATTAAAAACATAAAAGAATTAAATTAAATCCAGAAATTACACGAAAAAAAAAATATGAAGGTATATAAAAATAAACAATGATTTTTTTATATTTTTATTAGTGAATCATAAAAAAAAATCTAGCATCTAATAAGACTATTTTCAGTTAAATGCGGTAGGTAAATAAACATTAAATAAATTTAATTTAAACCTTCAATTTTTGAAATCTTATGATACGACTTTGTTCTGATTTTAATAATTTAATTTATTTACGTAAATAATCGTTTTAGTATTATTCTTTTTTTGTGGTTTATATATAGAAGCATTTTTTTTTATAATAAACAAATTTTATTAGTTTATAGCTATTAAAAAAATTCTTCTCCCGCTGAACATTGGCACAGTAGTTTAATTATAATGAGGTCTTTTTGAGAAGTGCTGACAATAGAATATAATTATCTGTAAAAAAAATTACAACGAACAAACGTATTAGATAAGACAAGAAATCAATTTCTATGCTTTACCCTATTTTTACATTTTACCAATGCGGAAAAAAATTTAAAAGATTTTTTAGAATCTTTTAAAAATTAATTTTTACTATATGGGAGCAATATACAATTTAAAAGTTAGTTGTGAAATATTTAATTAGTATTAATGTACAACGAACAAACAGACGAAACAGACAAAACCTTAGACAGCAAGTATATTATGTTTTGTGAAAAGATCAAAAAATATTTCTTTAAATTTTAATTTAGAAAATTCTCAACAATTTTTTTTAAATTCATTTTATATTCTATGATCAAAAAAGAATGACGATCAAAAAATATATGATAAAAGGTAAATAAAAAGATTTAAAAAATAATTAAAGAAATTTTAATTGATCTAATTTATTAATTCAAAAATCTGAATTATGATCTGGATGATCAAAAGAATTTTGAGATGAAAATCAATAAATCTATTTCTGATATAATAAATAATTGTAGTTAATTTAATTTTTTAAGTTAATTTAAAATTGATATATCAAAAGTAAGACCGACAATAATTTTGCGACAATACAATTTATGGATAGTTGATCAAAATTAATCTTATATAAAATATCATAATATTTATAATGTAAATATATTTGTTCAATTTTAAGTATTATTATTTTTAGAAAACATATTTATTTATATTTTTGTTATACATATTTATTTCTAATTATAAATTATTTTTTTTAGGAAAAAGCTAATTACAATAACTGGTTCATTTTTTAAAATTCCTAATTAATATTTTTGTCTACTTCCTTTTGTTTTGATATTATTGTTAACTAAATTTTTGGACATAAAGTAATTGAAATATAACTCTTTACTAATTTTTTTTTAAATGAAATACAACGTCTCCATGCATTTACCCATTTCCGGAAATTTAATTTTCAATAAATGACCTTAACAATACAATAAAAAAAAAACTTAAATATATATTGGGTAAGAAATTACGTAATATTTCAAAGCTTTAATAAACCACAATCGGTTAGTTAACAATCCGAAAATTATTGTTGTCTTAAATCTTATTTAATAATTCATTTCGATCAGAAGAATCATTTTATTGCTACCCATAGAAATAAAATCTTCTCAAAACTACATTATGACATAAATAGATAAATTGAATTGTCCAAAAACATTACTTAAAATAATATTTAAAAGAGTATAGTTTTTTAAATAATTTTTAATTAGCTAATTAATTAACTAAAAATAATTATTTACTTTAAAAAGTATATATAAATATTATAGGTAAATTAATATTCAAAGTTCAAATAAAAAAGAACTATAATTTTTATTTTTCGTGACGTATATATTAATTAAATATTTTTTCTATAAGTAAAAACGCTAAATAATTATCTAATACTAATTTTATGAATATTATTCGGTAGTTTTTTTTTTGTCAATTACTTTTTTAACAAATAAGCGTGATAAATTTATTGTGTTTAGAAATTGAATCGATTACAAATTCAAAAGAACTCTAATTGGGTATAAAAAGAAGTATAGATAATTTTGTAGTAGTAACATTTTTATAAGCTGTCTTAAATAAATTCCACTGTTACACTCATTTGGTACCCAAATCCAGAAGACTATAAGTCAATATACAAGAGCCAAGTATATTATCATTTGTTGATGAATGTTTTTATTTAAGTTCGACCTGATGGCATATTTTTGGATTATATAATATTTTTACTATAATGTATAATTGTGTTGGAAGACTATATATAAATTTAGTCAATGTTTAAGTTCAATGTAGCAAATTGTACTTTCCACACTCGATTCTTTAAATTTTTCAAAACTAGACATACCTTCCGGCAGACTGACAGACACAATTTTATTCCATAGTTTTATTTTAAATAATCCTAAAAAAATCGTAAATATACTTTTGGAAGTATTTTATTTTTCTATTTACAAAAACGTTTATGAATTATTGAGGATAAAAACAGAAATTGTTTAGCACTTAAAGAACTCATATAAATATTTATTTTAAATAAAAATAAGAAAAATATTAAAAATAATAATATTCTTGTTGAAATATTTCAATAAAATATTTCATTACTAAAATATGAAAAAATTAATACGCTAATTTAATCTTTCATAATATAAACTAATAAAATATATCAAAAATATTTTGTTTATTTAATCTCAAGATTTATGTGTATTTTTGTACTAAAATGAAGCTTAGATTTTTTTCGTCAATATATAACAAATAAATAAATTACATTATTTGTAAATATTTTTTAATAATAATTCAAAAAATAATTTTGTCTAGAAATTCCATAGTATAATAGAAAACAAAATTAGGCAAGTTTTTCCTTTTGAAATTTGAAAGTAGTTTGATTATATTTAATTTATGATCTAGACTAGATCTAGAGAAAATACTATTAGGCGTAAGAGTTACTATGAAGAGAAGATCAAAGACTCTTACAGCACGATAAATCGTAGACATAAAATTAAATTGCACATAAAATTCATTATAGAACTCAAGTATTTCTAAGATTGCTTTGATACTCACCAGATAATTTTTTTATTTCCCTGTTCATCTCTTGATGTAAAACTCAGATATAAAATTAATTACATATCCAATGCTTCAATTTCATTTATAATTTAAATTAAATTACTTAACGATTATTTATTACACAATTTTTCATATAATGATTTACTTATAGTAGTAATGACATTAATAAGATTCTACCAAATTTAGATTTCAAATTAAGGAATGTAGTGAAATTTTTTTAGTTGCTAGTTGCGAGTTTATTAAAACTAATGATTAATATTTATTTCTACATTTCTTTATATCACCCAATGCAATTAACACTAAATATATAATAAATATTTTATCATCAAGGGAATTTTGTATAGAAATCAAATAAACACCTTATAAATTTTATTCAAAATTAATTAAAACCAAATAAATTTTATAATTTATTCAAAAAAAAAAAACAAATCAAAACAGAAACTGGCATTTACCCTGATTACCATGATTATACATTATTACTAAACGTTCAATTAATGTTGATGAATAAAAAAATTGAACATAAATTAAGCATAAATTCAACCAGTAAATTAAATACAAATATATTGAACTACCTGCAAAATCAAAATTTAAATTTGGTTATTTTACTTTCTGCAATAAATACTTTAATTTATTCTACATATGTATACTATAGATTACTGAACGAATTAATAGGAAAATTAAGATTCAATAAAAAAACTATATATAAATTGCATTAATTTAAGTTGTTGTACCAAAATTAGATTTGAGTTAAAAAATTTTAGATATAAAAATTATTGACTGCTTATATGTATATATACTAAGAGAAATAATCAATTTAAAAAATAAATAAATATAAATTAATTAATCTATTTACTATTATTACACAATAATTACATTAAAATAAAATTCAATTAAATATATATTTTGTGAATTTAGTTTCCGCCACTTAATGTTATTTTATATTATGTGAAATCAGAAAAAATCTCTAAGATCACTTTTAATATGTAATAACTTATTTTTACTTTTAATTTTCACTTTTTCTTGATAACGTGTAAAACTTTTGGTATATAAATAGTGTAAGTGTAGCTTTATAACAAAATAATAAAGCTTTTATAGATAAATGGAAATATGATCCTGATCCTATAATTTTAAAATGTTTTTTTTCGGATACCTAATGATTGGGTACTAAATATATGTTTTTAATGTATATTTATACGCCTCATGGAAATATTAAATCACTATTACATTTTATATATTTTTTTTTCTATGACGGCACTAAATATTGCCATAAATTATTATTAATGAAATTTCGATGAATTAAATTATGTTTAAGATTAAAAGATAATTAATACAAAAATTGAATTTTATTAACAAGTTCAATTATAAATACATTTTTAATATAAAAATAAATACATAACTTACTATTTTACCTTAACTAGAAAAAAACTGTAACAGATTTTACACATTTTATAAGAAATTGAATAAAATTAAAAAATTATTAATAAAAACAATATTTTTCATATAACATACATATATAAAATTTTCGCACGTTTTGATAGAAAATAATACGTGATAGCCAATAGCTCGATTGCAATCGTCAATAATGTTTATATAAAAAAAACGTGAAAATTTTTCTTAAAAATTGTTTTATATACTCGTAAATAAAAAGTTAAATTTTAAAATAATTTATTTCGATATTTTTTGTATTATAATAATAAAACTGCAGGGAATTTGTTACTTTAGAGAAGGACAATATCTAATTATAAATATTTATAATAACGAATCGAATAACATTTTTTTTATATTTAATCATGTTTGTTGTATTTATAATAAAATAAATAAATAAATTTAAATTTAGCTAATGAAGTAATTGTATATAGTAGGTATACATTATAATGAAAATAAATTATGAAAGAGTTGCGTGGGGTATGAAGTCGTGAGTTCGATTCAAAATGCATTATATAGTTTACTGTTGATACGAGTATACATTTCTCAATCAATCAATCTATTTTTTCAACTCTATTGATATCGTAAAACTTCTTAAAAAAATTATTATAAATTTATCAGATTATTCGGAATATAATAGTATAGTTTCTTTCAATAAAGCATTTATATTTTATACTTTAAAATGAGTTCAAGTCATATAAAAATACTATGTTGTTAGTTAAAGAATATCCATACATGACAAACTTAACAAAATAATAATGATTAACAAATATATTAAAATATACTATTTAAATAAATATAACAAATATTAAATTCTAAAACAACAATATAAAATTATACTATTTTTTAATATTTTTTTTTATTCATTTATTTATGTGAAATGAATATAAATTTTCATTTGAAAATAATATTCATATTTTTTTTTTAATTAAAACATTTTAAAAATTTCATTTTTGCCAGTAGTTTCTTTGTAAACCACAAAGTGATCAAATAATTATGTGAATTGAAAACCACATCCACATCAAATAAATTACATATTTAAAAAAAAAAACAATAATTAACTTATATTTAAAATAAAGATTTATCAGAATAATTTAATGAAAGAAAAAATACTTAAATGTTTTATTGGATATAATAATAAGAATCAGCGATAATTTTCATTTGTACTTAAAAAAAACCATTATTTGATTAAAATTACAGGTGCATTTTTATTCGAAATTAATGTTAATTTTTATTCGAAATTATTAATGGTAAAATGTATTCTCGCGGTTCTTTTAAGGCAAAAGTATCATAATCTTAGAAAAAATATCTCTATTTACTATTTTAGTAATATTTATTTCAATTTATCTATTTTTATTATTTTTTTTTGGTTAGTTAGTAAGGTATTAGACTTAGAGCCGCACAATTATTATTGTAAAATTCTTAATTATAGATGTCAGCTTTAAGACCCAAACAGAATAAGTTGTTGTCGCTGTCGTCGGTCGCCGTGTTTTTCGACAGCGATGGTTTCGCTGTCGGTGTCGCCCCTTGGACAAACACAATAGATCGTCGCGAATAATTGTCAATCATAATTTAATTTGTGAAAATTATATTTTCATTTTAGTGTTCTCTGGAAAATAATGTTTAAATAAATTCAAAAATGTCAAAACATCGCGACGAGCGAAAATATCAAATATTAATTGAAATACAACAACAACGAAGGGCGGCATCATTATAGTTGAATAATACGAAATACATACTTTTGATCTTTTTTTTGACATTGAAGGACGACAGCGACAACGACATATTCTGTTTGGCTCTTTAATTTAATGTTAAATTTATATTTTGATTTTAGTATGATCATCCAAAGATAAAGTTAATTGAATTATTAGTTATTTGCGTTTAAAATTTAAGTATTATATTATAGTTCTATTAAAATTAAGACTTTTTGTGGTTATCAATTCTCAGCGAGTCAGAACTTGGGTTTAAAATAGCTAACATATGTATTTTGTTTTAATAAATGGGCTCCAAAATTCATATTTATTATAACTATGCAATATGTCATGAGTTTTTTAAAATTCATTTCATTTATGTCATATTATTAATACGTTTAGTTTATAAATTTCATTCACAAATAAATAATTATTTCAAATTAAATTATTGGAATTCCAAAAATCAATTATTTACACATAAATTAACTAACTATTAGTTGTATAACAATTTGTAATTACCAGTTTATAAAAATAATTTTCTTTTCTTAGTAGAATTTTTTCATTGAACATTTTCTAATTTTAAATGATAATTTAGCTTTAACAGAGATATACATACATAAGTAAAATCAACCAATTACAAAAATAAATAAATTTTATATTTTTTCATGACGAATTTTGGTTGGATGACTCTTAACGATTTTATTAAAAACTATTACGAATATTGAATATACCAAATTTGGTTTTGGTATATGTGTTTTTATAAAGTAGTTTTCTCACAGTATTTTAGTGTTTTCTGAATCTATTATAAATAAAATAATTAAACAATAAAATTATAAACTTTAAAATACTTAAATATGTTGGTAAGCATTCGAATGTGACTAAATGAATAATATATCTTACTTAATATTTTAATTTTTGTTTTGGAATTGAAATAATAAACTTATAATTCGTATTCAAATATATTAATATGCTTTTCTTGAATTCTTATTAATAAAACATACTACATAAAACATGAAATTTTCACATATTTTTACACTGATTTTAAAATCTAATTTAAATTATATTACTTTAAAATTAAAGTAATATAATTTAAAATTAAAATTAGATTTTAAAATCCGTGCAAATGTAAAAATGGAGAAATTTTCTATAGTAAGTAAATAAATCGATTTTAATTATTCTTTATATTTAATGATTGTTAAATGCAATTTTCGCTTTATGAATAACAAATCATATATGCAACTGAATTAAATTTACTTTAACACGCAATATTTCGGTTTTTTTAATGCAATATGGATAACTTCTATATTACAAATAAGTAGTTTTCAATTTTTCGCAGAAAAAAAAAAGTATATTCTCTTATTTGAAATGAAAGTTGTAGTGAAATTATATAACATTATAGATCTCCATTCAATGTCAGCGATTTAATTAATCATTCTTGTTGTCTATAATTTACTCTATATAATTAAAAATTAAAAATATAGTGTGGTGATATTCGTTGTAATTTTTAAATCTTCTTTGTAACAAACAAATATTTTGATACCAAAATTCATACTAATCAGCGTACTGAAACAATATATAACTATTATATCTACAGACTATATATACCACTTAAAATATTTTCAATTATTAAAATCGTAAATAATTAGATATATGTACATATATATTTTATATTTAATTAGTCATTGTGTGTGGTAAATTATCAATTAAACTTTTACTTTTAAAACTATATTCCTGTTAAGGAAAATACATAAAATCATGATTGGAATACACAAATATAAAAAATAATTAATTACTCAATTTAGTATATTTTCCAAAAATAAATTATAACTATTATATTGATTTAAAATTAAATTGTATTTTTATATATTTCATGCTGTTAATCAAAATTACAATTTTACTTTTATTTCTTTGCTATTTAAATTCCAATCGCTTTGTCTGGTACGAATTCAGTCGAACATTTATATTTCAATTTGATATGGTTGATATAATTTTGTCCACATCGATAAAAAAAAAACTTTATTTAATTGAACAGAAATGTTTGTAATTACACAATTCTTTAACATTTTATACTACATATATCATGTAACTATAGTATATATATATATGTATAATATATATTTATTTACTTTTAAACAAACAATGTTTTCACATAAAATATTATTATCTTTTTTAAACATAAAGTATTCTATATAGAAATAATTGTTTTCACAGTGTGATATTTTTACAACATAATTGTCTTAATTTTGATTTATTACAAGTTAAAAATAAAGAAATAACTTGATAAGTAATTATTTGTCAATTAAGTATTTTTAGTACTTACTCGTATTGTATGGAATTTGATAATTTTAATAAATATTCATCTATTGGCATATACATAATTATTATATATTAAGTACTTATATGTTGGATATTTTCATTTTATAAAAAACCTTGAATTTTTCACATATTTTGTAATATATGTAAGTAATTTCAATTAATAAGTATAATAAATTAAAAGATATCTTACAGTTACGACAAATACTATAAGTACCTATTATTATATTTATATATGGTCTTTGGTTATGATTTAATTTAATTGTTTTATTTTAACTAAATATAAATTGTATTTTTATAAATCGTTAATTTTTATTGCTTTTAATTTTATCAATCACGAACATTAGCTATACGTATATGTGATGTTTTGAAGAATTCCTGCAAGATTAGTTTTAGTTACCACTATATATATGAAATTTCTCTAAATACCTATATGTACGTATGTACATATATTTTTCATTTTAATTTCAGAAAATTGCTTTCTAAAAACCAAATTAAAGGAAACATTGCAAAAAAAAAACAAAGAATGGCTGGAATGTTACCACCTAATAATAACAATAATAGTAATGATTTTATTAGTTTCAATGAACGTTCAACATTAACAGCAGCACAATCAAGACGTAAATTTAGTTTTCCAGCAACATTACATTCAACATCATTACTAGATGTTAGTCCAATATCAGCACGTAGACGTTTAAGTAATGTTAGCGATGCTGTTAGTCGAAAATTATCATACACAATTGGATGGAAAATACAACAAATTCCAACACAAGACATAATTACACAAGTTAGTACATATATATATATATATTTATATTTGTACTTAATACACATATAAATAAATATAAATAAATAATCAGGTTAAAGGAAAATATTAATATATTTTATAACTTTTAAATTAATTATTTTGTTTACAAAAATTACATTTTATTTTTAGGGGAAATGTATATGTGGCCAATATATTAAACGTCGTCTTCGACGCTCTGGATTAACTAATAAAAAATTAGGTTTACAACGAATACGTAGTATTATTGGTACAACATCAGTAGATGTAGTTCGTGATGTTTTTCCTGCTGTAATGATTGTAAGTAATAAAAAAAGAAGAAGAGAAGAGATTATATTATTTTTCAATATTTTATATTTTTATTTTTATTCTATTTTGTATATAGTTAGGTGATGAATTAGAACGTTTACATCCACGAATTTATAATGGTGTTACACGACAAATATCTTTAAGTGAAATTCAATCAGATGAAGCAGTTCCTATACTATTAAGTACAGTAGCTAGAGATTTATTTCAAAATGATATAACATGGGGTAAAATTATATCATTATTTGCAATGTCTGGTGGATTAGCTGTTGATTTTGTTCGGCAAGGACATTCAGATTATTTACCAAAACTAATTCAAGGTATTTCAGATGTGATAGAAGATGAATTAGTACCATGGATAAATGAGAATGGTGGATGGCTTGGTTTAAATTCACATGTTTTACCAACAAGTAATAATTTTACAGCAATGGAATGGACAACATTATGTATTGGTGGTTCACTTGCATTATGTATTATTATAATTATCATAAGATTTATTGGTATTTATGTAGTT
This sequence comes from Empis stercorea, assembly GCA_949752835.1. Lineage (NCBI taxonomy): Eukaryota > Metazoa > Arthropoda > Insecta > Diptera > Empididae > Empis > Empis stercorea. The sequence goes on from OX457088.1 coordinate 30,176,568, forward strand.
CCCATCTTTTATAATAAAATATAATGAGATTTTATTATTAATAAATTATATTAGCTGTGTTTTTTTCGAACTGGTCAGGTCAGGGTCAAGGTTTGAAAAAAACAATAAGGATCATATCATAGATAATATATTATATATTAATATTATCTATGGATCATATTCGGGTTTCATAAATTTGAACAGGTGGGACCGGTTTGTCATAATTTTAATTTTATGTAGATAGGATAATTTTCTTATTCGTATATATGAATAGTTTTAAAAAAAGCCTAATAACATCTTAGCAACATATATTTTAAAAATTTTTTATATTTTTACAGTATTTTTAAAAAAATAAATCACTAAAAAAAGATTTTTTCTCTAATTTTGTTTGTACCGCCATCTGTTTGTAAATTTCCATATAAAAATCTATTTGGGTCTCATTTTGCTGATCCAGATAAATGTTTGGGTTATGTTGTTGTTGTTTCTATATAAAAAATGAGACCTTGATCCTGACCCGATTGAAAAAAACACAGCTATCGTTGTTAATTATTTCTATATTTATATTTATTTAAAATTTATACATTATTGTGTAGAAAATTTTTGTTAAATAAAAGAACTCGTTATTGATATTTAGATAAATTGATTTTTGAAAATAATTATGTAAATTTGAAGAAGGTGTACCGTACCTACCCCTGGTAGAATAAACGAAAAATATAATAATAGATATTTAGTTAACTAAAGAATTAGTTCCCCAACCTGGATTAGCATATTTCGAAGTATTTATTCGTCGAAAAATTGAGCATTTCATATACAGATTGATTTTTAAATTCCAAAAGAGTAGTTCCCTTTACTGACCAACAATTGTAGTAAAGCGCCACTTGATTCGGTTACACGTTACCATAAAGTAATAATATATAGAGAAACTTTTTCATATATCATTTTTTGAACAAATTTATAAAAATGTAAGACCCCAAGCTTTTTCAAAGGCTAGACCCTTTATTTTAAAAGCCCTACAATAATTTATAAATTTTAATAATTTTATGAGCTTTGTTCATTGAGCTGTGCAAAATTGATATTTTTGGATATGGAACAGAAAATATCACAAAATATCTCAAATTCCTGTTCTATCAGAATTTATGTTGATATTTTCTGTTCTTAACTGTTCTTTTATCCTGTTTAATGTTTTTGATATTTTCTGTACTGACTAATTAGTTAGAGCGAAAAAAATCACAAAATTATTTTTCAAAATTTATGAAATTTTTCTGGCAAAATACAATAGTCGCGATTCCTTTTGATCTAAAAGAGTAGATATGAGTAGCTAGGCCTAGTTGGTGAATGGAACGCAATTTTTTGTTCAAATATCAGCAATCACCTGTTAACTGTCAGAAAATTATTTTACTAAGTTTTTTTTTGTCAAAAGGTACAAAAAACAATCATCTAACATTTATAATTAAAATATTATATTTCTATGTTAATTAAAAAAAAGAAACTTTAGTTATAATATATACAATTTTCTTAATATAATTTTTAAAAATCTGTCTATTTTTTTTTAAAGAAACTTAAAAATATTTAAAATAAAAAATAAACTTTTCGTAACTCCTCTCAACTACGCCTGACAACTACTCCTTACTATAGAGAGGAGTAGCTGGGCGTAGGAACAACTACGCTTAGCTACTCTTATCTACTCTTGTAGATCAAAAGGAACGCGACTATTGTAAACAAAAATAAAAAATTGTTATAAACGAATAATAAAAATTTAAATAATGAAATAAATTTCTTCAAGTTTTTCAATAAAAACATAACTTATTTTTTTTTTTATAAAATAAAAATATGTATCAAAATAAAAATTTTTTTTTTGGACGGAAGAAGGTCAAAATCTCTTAAGACACTATTCCCGCGCGCGGCGACCGGTAGTCTCAGACTTTAACTCACTAAAAACACCTCCTTAACTCCCACCAGGGTTGTAAAAAATAAATTTTCGAATCAAATCAGCGGAATCAAATTTTGATCGGAATCAAATTTTGAGCGGAATCAAATTTTGATTTTATAATTTTTTTGTCTTCAGTGATTCCGATCAAAATTTGAGTCGCTCAAAATTTGATTCCGATCAAAATTTGATTCCGCTCAACATTTGATTCCGATCAAAACTTGATTCCGCTCAAAATTTGATTCCGATCAAAATTTGATTCCGCTCAATATCTGAGTCCGATCAAAGGTTGAGTCCGCTCAAATGTTGATTCGAGCGATGATTCGATCTGAATCAAATTTTGAATCAAATTAAGAAAAAACATTTTTAATATAATATATTTTTATATATTTCTATATATTTTTTTATATTTTTATGTATAAGCATTTTGTTATATAAGCCTTTTGTGTAGGGTAATTTTTTTTATTTTACAATTATTGGTATTTATTTAATTTATTTTTTTTTGGTTAGTTGTAGTTAGTATTAGTCCTTAATGTAAAAAGAATGTTTTTTTAGAAATTATATTTATGTATTATACATTTTTATCAGCTTTAAAATTATTTATATGTAACAGCAATTGTTTTTCGAAATTTGCATCCTTTAATTGGCAAAATTGGGGGTGATTGCTAAACAGCCTTTCTAACATGCTAAAAATGAATTTCAAACATGCTAAACAGCCTTTCAACAGAACCGCTGCTCGGTAGAGCTGTGTTGAATTCAATAAATAATATTTTTAAAGGTTTAAAATGCACTGTTGTACACAAAAGTCAACATACAGCATGAAATAGTTGCAAATTGTGATTTAAATTATAAAATTAAAAACAATAATGATTAAATTATATAACTGAAATTGTTTTTAATCTAAGCAATCACCCCCAATTTTGCCAATTAAAGGATGCAAATTTCGAAATACAATTGCTGTTACATATAAATAATTTTAAAGCTGATAAAAATGTATAATACATAAACATAATTTCTAGAAAACATTCTTTTTACATTACATATATGCTTATATAAAATATATAAAAATATATTATATTAAAAATGTTTTTTCTTAATTTGATTCAAAATTTGATTCAGATCGAATCATCGCTCGAATCAACATTTGAGCGGACGCGGTGATTCGATTTCCGAATAATGAGTCTGCTATTTTACAACCCTGACTCCCACCTACCAAAACTAGTCACCTGGACTAACCATTAATTTTAATCTTATTTTGTGTTTTGATTGTTATTACCGAACTATCAGTGTGTCAACAACTAACTCAAATGGCTTTGTTCTTTTTAAGCGCCTCGTTAAGTTAGTGTTATGCAGTAGTTTCTGAGACTCTCTGTTGACATAATTTTCCAGACAAGTATAATGTTTTGTTGCAAATCACTCCACCTCATCTGCTACCGTTGGGATCCTAAGATCTCGATCTCTATGAATATCACAACTGCGAATGTTCATTGCATTGTGCATTGACGATGTTTCGCACCACCTTATTTTGAATTGTTTGTATTTTATTTACGTGTTTGCTTGGTACAACCCCAAAGTTGGATACCATATAACCACATCGGCTTGATCATCTGATAACACTTTGTAGCACTTTGCAGTGGATCGAAAGTTTAGAGTAGAGACCTATAAGCCAGAGCATATCTCTGTATCTGAATTCCATCACTACCTTGCGGCCCTCCTGCTGTTATTTCTCTTATGGTTGAATATTCATCTTCTTGTTTGACGCTATAGTACCTACCTGTTAGATAGATACGATGTAATAAGCACGTCGTACTGTTCGGAAACATGCGGTTATTTTATGAATGAGTCCTTCGTGCCAGTTTATCGAAGGCTTGTGCCACGTCTAGAAATAAAGTTCAGCAAATTTGTTTTTCTTCTATTGCTTTTTTTATGATGTTAGTTATACGATGCAGTTGTTCAATTGTTGAGAGTTTTTCTCTGAATCCGAACTGGTGTTTTGGTATAATTCCTTTTCTCTCTATTATTGGCTTTAGTCTCAGCAGCAGCAGTTTCTCGTACACTTTCGATATTGTAGACAGTAGTGAAATAGGTCTATATGACTTGGCTTCCGTTGGTTCTTTTCCTAGTTTGTGCAGCATGATGATTTCTGCTACTTTTCATACACTCTGAACACATCTAAGCTTAAATACCGCATTGATGATCTGAGTAAGCTTACAAAGACCTTCTCGTTGTAGATGTTTCATTAGGTCAAAACCTGGAGCTGTTCTTTGTGACACCGTGTTTTTTTCTTAATTTATTTCTAAAAATTAAAAAAAAAAAAATATTAAAACTCAGAAAATATAAAAACAATTACCTTATTAAATTAAATTATTCGTCTTGTCCGTCTTGACGTTTATATACCGTCTTGTCATATTCCAGAGGTCACCAGACAGGCGCGGAAGTTTATTTGTTAGGTTGGTAGCCATGTTGTAGTAGTTGTATAATGTATATTAATAATTAAAGGCTGATTTTCATTACAATGCAAATCAAAAAACCCATTTTCATTACTATAATATTGTAATATTTTGCAGAAAACTAGAAAGAGATAGATATAAAAATATTGTATAAGGCAGAACGAGACAGCGTCATTAATTTTGCTTCCAGCCATTAGATGTCACTAATCTCTTTATGGTTAAATATTTGACAGAATATAATAATTATTTGGCTATTCATTAAAAAAAAAAATAGTTTTGTAAACTTTGTGCCAATTAATTTTTAATTAAGCTAAGTATTTACTTCCAACAAAAAAAATCGACAAAATTGTGAGCAAAATATCATATTTAAAAAAAATTTGTCCTAAAACACCTGTTTGGTATCGAAACCACCAGTTATTATACTATGTGAATATGACAAAGTTACAACTAAGGAAAAAATTTTGCACATTTGGAAAATTTTCTACATAAAATTATACTTTTTTTGAATTGAGTACTAAGTACATACCTAGCTTTAATTAAAAATTAATTTGCAAAAAAAAACAAACATTTTGATCATTCATATTTTTGACATTAATATCTTTTTCATATCACAATCACATCTTTTTATAGGAAAGTATCTCAGCCGACATACTTTGCTATAAAAAGACGCCAATGTAAAATTTTATACTATAAAAAGATGTGATTCTCAAATTATTTGCCATAAAAAAGATATGAATGCCAAATAATTTTTTTAAAAAAGATGATCTTATCTCTCTATCACACAACTAATATATATGTATTTCGCATCCCGTTCTGGTCGACGACTTCAAGTTTTTTGTAATGAAAATCGAAAAATTTTGTAATGAAAATCAGCCTTTAATAAAAAAATAGAATAATTTTTTTTTTTAAATAAAGGAAAAAACCTAAAGAAAATTTTGAGCGTTATCGGAAAATTAATTGTGCCAGAACATTATTTGTATAAAAGAATTTAGTAAAAGGTTCTAAATAAAGAGAAAAGGAAAAGCAAAACACCCAAACCCCAACAAAAGTGAAAAGAAGTATGTTGAAAAGAAAAAGCCTTTAAAAAAAAAAATTTAAACATTTATTAATTAAAATAAAAATTATTTGTGAGTGGGCAAATATGTGTTCCACTTGTAGAAGCTGTTCGGAGCACTGGTCCAGAGCAGGCAGAAGAAAAAGAAACCAACTCCAACCTTGACCGCAGAAAAAAAAAACCCAATTCAACCCAGGAACCAGTCGAGCGGCCAAACCCACAGCAATGTAAACGTGTTTTCTTATTTAAAATTATTTAAAAGCAACGTAAACGTTTTTTCTTATTTAAAATTTTGTTGTTTTTTTTAGGGTGGTGATTTTGTTTTGTTTTTAAATTTTTTTGGTAATAAGTGTACGAGTAGGTACCTTCGGTATCTGGTTCCCGTGCTGACATGTCCGGAGGAGGAAGCAGCAGATCAGGTATGTGGTATTAATTTATATTTATTTATTTATTCACAAATGGTGGTGTAACGCGTTAAAGTATTAGTATAATTGGATTAATTTTTTTTAAATATTTATTTTTTTGGTGTTAAAAGAGTATATTATTAAAGTAGAGTTTGGTATTTATTTATTATTTATTCATTAACTTATAAATTTTATTAATTCAATTTACATTAAGTATTAATGTTTTATGCTGCTCCTGTTTGGTTTACAGCTGCTAGATGCCACATCAAAAAACTGCAAATTATGCAAAATAAAATATTAAAAATGATTTTAAATTTACCAATGTATTACCGAACAATTGAACTTCATAACAGAGCAAATATCGATTTTGATCATATTAAATTAGAAATAATTAGTAGTAAATTTTTTGAAAAATGTAGTTGGTCAGAAAATCCACTAATCAACCAATTAGTTTAATGTAGTAGCCGTTCAGTTTTTAATTAGTTGTAATTAGTTCTTAAGATTCATTAGGTTTTTTGTTAATTAATTTTTCTTAAAATACTATATATTAAAAATTAACTAAAACTTTTAAAGCTCCTATTTACTTAATAATACAGTAGAAAAAGTGTAACTAGTACTTAAACTCTGTAAATGTATCATAAATAAGATTAATGATAATATGTTAGTATAAAATGAAATAAATAAATAAATTTATATTAAGTAGTTTTTATTATCATAGTTTTGTATTTTGGTTTTTTGCGCTATAATTTAATATAATAATTTAAAAAAAAAATTTTCACAGCTACCAATATAGAAATTTATTGTTATTAAAATATTATGAAATTAAAAAAAAAGAAGAAAATAATAGAGTTTTAATATAAAAAGAAGATGAAAAGAAAACCCTCCCCTCTAAAGGAATAAAAAATTTGTTTAATTTATTAATTGTGTTTAACATATTTCTGGTGGAGTTCGTCGTTGGGTTGCTGCTGTTTTTGGTTGATTTTTTTTTCTTCGTTAAATTTTTTTGTAACAAAATGAGTAGCTAGAAGCCTATAATTCCTCAGGATGGATGGCCTGGATTCCTGTTCCTTTTCTTGTCCACTTCCTTATGGTGATACTTCCTAAAATTTGATAAAATTTTCTTCTGTTGGAAAATTTTTGTGGAAGTATCATCGTGTTGTTATTTTGATTGCCGTTTGGATCACTGGTCGACTCACGCCCAACAGGCTGAGCATAGCTGGCTCAGAAGCTACCTAGAACTCCGAAGCTACTTCCTCCGACCTACCTAAAGTTAGCAGATGGTAATTTTTTTTTCTATACAAAATTATCATCCTGTAACATCTTGCTTTTATTATTGTTTTTACTACCATATCTGTTTCACTTATGGTTACTGTATGAATGTCCTCGTGTTCAGAATTAACATGCACTTCTAATTCAGCTTCTTCTTCAATATCATTATGTTTAAGTATCTTTTCTAGGTGATTCGTAAAAGTTTGCCTTTTCTTTGTTGTTTTTGGCCCACGTTCCATTGCCTTGTAATTGGCCCGGAGTGCGAGATAGGTCTTCTTACCTTTTTGGTCGCTTTCCACAACGAGTAGTTTGTTTCCTTGGTGGCCGTTAGCTTACTCGTCTAGTTGTTTATTGTTTCTTCTTTGTATTTTTGTATTTCGCTTTTAATTGCTGGGATCTGATCCCTTGTGAGTTCCACCTTCTTCTATCTCTTTTTCTCTGCTTCACCAATTCTAATATTTTCTTCGGATAATTTATGCCAGCTCTTTCTTTTCTCTAGTATTGCTGTGTTCTTCCATGCTGCTTCTTGTAGATCTTATTAAATTTTTCTGTCTCTTCCTCTAACTCCTCTAACTGTGTCACGTTATCTATATTTGTCTCCAGGTCCAGTTTGTTCTGTATTTCCATTCTGAATGATTCCCAGTCCGTTGTGTCATTAGATAATGTTGGTTTTTCCGTTTTTTTTATTATTGTCTCGCTTAGTTTTAATATTACTGCCGAGTGGTCCGCGTCCATGTCGTGTTTTTTTCGACCGTTATGTAGTCCGAAACTCTTAAAAATGTAGAAGGCCAGCAGATCAGGCCTCTTATGTCTATCGGTTGGTTCACCTGTTGATATAAACTTGGTTCACCTGTTGATATAAACACGCATCCGGTATACCTAATTGCTTTTCTTAGCTCTCTCCCTCTAGTATAAATCTGTCTCCCATTAGTTCTATTATTCTTTTAAAAGTTCGATATTCTATTCTACAACCAGATGGGCAATAGAGTGCTCCCAAGTTGATGTGTTGCTTGATCGAATCAAACTTTATGATGATCAGTTGAACTTCTTCCGTCTGTAAGCAGCTAAATTCGTGGTGTTTATAATTATACTACCTACCTCCCCCAGCCCTATTAGAGCGGTGGTCCGTTCTGTATATTTTCTAGTCTTTTATCCTTAGGTTAGTCTGTGTTGTTAAATGTGACTCTGAGATTAAGGCATATGTCTATGCTTTGTACCTTTGTACGTCTATTCTGTTTTAGTCGATCCGTTCGTGTTTTATCAGCGATGTTTATACGTGCAACTTCAGCGTATTGTGTTCCCTTTTTTAGTGTTGCTGTATAGTAACCATTTGTGGTTTCTGGTTATCTCATTGTTTTCCTTGCTGGTTTCTTCTTTTTTGCAACTCCTTAGCTCCTAGGCATCCTCTATAACTAGAAGCTGTTCTTCCTGACAATTCGCACATCTTGGTTTAGTCAAGCTGTCTTTTGTACATTCAATTGTTAAGTGGTTTCCTGCACACTTAACGCATATTGGTCCTCTTTGGTAAAATTCCTGCACACTTAACGCATATTGGTCCTCTTTGGTAAAATGCCCGAATCTCTGTCACCTTTTGCTTTGCGGAATTATATTACTGTTTCTTAGCGCCTCTATCTTGATTTTCATGTGTTGAATAAACTGGATGTTATATATTTTCTTAATGTCCTTCGTATTATCAAAAGTTAGCATAAATAATGGTAGTTTAATTGTATTAAGGACTGTACCGAAAAGTTATCAAAATTGAAAAATGCTGTTTTTTTGACCTTTTTTATGAGAAACTTCATCTACCAGGCCTGGAAGTTTTCTCTGTAGTATGTAAATTTAATAACCTTATAAATTAGTTTTGTGAAATTATTGCTCATGTAAACATGAATCAAAACGAATTAGGGTTCCAAAAAAATGTTTAAATTTTTTTCTAAAAATTCAAATTTTTCTATAAAAAAGCTAGCCAAATTAGATGGAACTTCATATTGCGTCGCTTGGCGAACCATTAAAAAAGTTTAAGGAGACCCAAACATCAAAGATAAACCAAGAAGTGGTCGTCGAAACGATCCCGTGGACAGAAATTTAGAAGAAAAAATAAGGGGGTCCTTAATAAAAAAAATTTTACAGATCGAAAGAGGTGTGGCTGGAAAAATCCATACAACTAAGACTATGGTACAAAGGATGAAAAATAGAAATGATGTGCAGACCTTAAGAAAGCAAAGAAACCCCAAAATAACCACCAAGCAACTCAACAAGAACATTTTATTAGCAAAGGAACTGTATAATTTATTATTTTTGAAAAACTGTTCGGTACAGTCCTTAGCTACTCCATTTTTTATGTTTTTTTGTATTTGTTAATTACATCTATTATTTTAAAACCGCTTTGGTTCTGATTTTATATCTGCTGGTTGGCATGTAGGATGCAAGTTCCTAACCATTACTTTTATTGGTCTTGTTAACTTATTTTCATATAAGTGCCATTCTACTTTTGCATTGCTTATGGTTTTAGTTAATCTTCTGTAATCCGTTTCCGATTCTACATTAACTTTTAATTGACTATTGTTTAGCATATTAACTTTATATTTTATTTATCCTTCACTTAGCATTCCGTTGACTAGTGGATAGTAATTGACGTTACTCAGGATTACTGGTGGCGTCTTATAATTCCTTACCGCTTTCTTCTGTTTCTATCTGTTCCTTCTTCTCGTCTTCTTTAACTAGTATACTTACTTTTGATTTTTCAAGCTGCATTACGATTTTCTTGCGAGCTTGACCTTGTACTACTGTGTGAAGCTATAATTTGTTTGTTCTGTTTATTTTTCCGTACATGATGGTGGTCGTGCATGATGGTGACCTTCCTTTTTTTTTTTTTTTTTTTTATTATTAATTTCTTTAAAGAGGTCCTCCAGTCAATCATGACTTTATGGGTCCTCTGTAATGTTTAATTTAAATTCTAATTAGATTAATTTCAGTAATTTTGAATTTTTTAAATATTCATGAACTTTGTTGGACATGTTTTGGTCATTATCAAGTAGTTCTGGTATGTTGTTGGGGAAATTAAGGTTGTTTCGTTCTATTTCGTATTTTTTGCATTTCATAAGGATGTGTTCGACTGTAACTTGTTCGTTGCAAATAGAACATACTGGTGGATCAGTTTTTTCAAATAGAAATTTATGTGTTAAATTCGTATGGCCAATTCTTATTCTCGTTAGGCATGTTTCTAGTTTCCTATTCGTATTGCTAGCAGTTTCCCATTTTGTTATGTTTTTTCTGATGTTTGTTAGAAAGCTATTGGTATTCTTATATTCGTTTTCCCATTCTATTAATATTTTTGATTTTATAAAGCTTGATATGTCATTATATGTAGGAAGATATTGAGTTGAAATGTCCAAATTAAGTGATAGTTTTGCTTCTCTATCTGCAGCATCATTTCCTGTAATACCGATATGACTAGGTATCCACATGAATACTATGTCATTTCCCTGGTTTCTTATTGATGTTTGGTTTTTTTGTATATTCACAGCTATATGGTTATTAGTTTGTAAGTTTGAAATTATATCAATTGCGCTCTTTGAATCCGAAATTATAATATAGTTTTTTTTGTTATTGATGGCATGTTGGGTAGCACACAAGATTGCACATAATTCTGCTGTAAATATTGTAGCGTGCGACTGCAGACGATACTTATACATTTGTGCGTAAGTGACAACAGCAAAGCCTACTTTGTTATTAATTTTAGATCCATCAGTGTAAATTTGTTCATAGTTGTGGTATCTGTTGATTGTTTCTAAGAATAATTGTTTATAGGTGTCAGTGGCTGTATTATTCTTTTTTCTTGTTGCTAAATGTTGAATGGTTTTTGGTTTTTTAACTTCCCAAAAAGGCATTATATCATTATATGAATTTTTCTCTTCAATTTCCTTTAAACTATATTGTATGCTTTTTATTTGTTTTCTATTTTGACTGATTGTAGAACTCATATTTGTGGTGTTATTATTAATGTTGTTATTCCATAGTATTTCATACTTTATGTGATGTTTATTTGATTTGATTTTGTAAGCATAATTGGTAGTCAAAATTGTTCTTCTGAATTTCAATGGGATTATTTCAGCTATTATGTGCATACTTATTATTGGGCTAGATATAAAAGCTCCTGTGGCTATTCGAATTGCTGAGTTTTGGATTGTATCTAGGTTTTTTAGTAAACAATTGTTTGCTGTGTTATAAGCTATTGAGCTATAATCTATAACTGGTAGTATAATTGATTTATATATTTTAATTAAAGTTTCTCTATTAGTTCCCCATGAAGTGTTACAGATGCTTTTTAAAATATTCAATTTTTTGGATGCATTATTTTTTATGTTATTTATGTGATTCTTCCAGGTTAATTTTTTATCAAATGTGACACCTAAAATGTTGATTTCATTGTAAAATGTAATTTTATTTCCATTCAGTAGCAATATGGGTATTTCATTATTCTTGTATTTACGTGTGAAGTGAATAGCTTTTGTGTTTTCAGCTGAGAAAATGAAACCGTTGGTTAGTGACCATTCTTTTAAGTTATCTATTGTTATCTGGATTTGTTCTTCGATTAGTTTGACACTTTTATTTCTCATAAAGATTGAATAATCATCTGCATATATTAAGTTTTTGACTAATGGTGGACAATTTTTTGTTATATTATTTATTGCTGACTGAACCTTGAGGAAGGCCATTTTGTAATATTTGTTCGTTTGATTCAATATTGTCTATGATTACTTTAAACTTTCTATTGGTTAGGAAGTTTTTGATATAGTTCAATAATTTACCTTGTATACCTATTTTGACTAATTCTTTTAAAATTCCATATCTCCATGTCATATCATATGCTTTGTGGATGTCAAATGCTATGAGAATAAGGTGTTCTTTATTTTTAAGTGCTTCATTTATTTCATTTTGCAAGTGTACGATGTAATCAGTTGTAGAGTAATTTTTTCGGAAGCCACATTGATATTCTGTTATTACTTTTTTTTCTTCTAGATACCAAACTAATCTTGCATTTATCATTCTTTCTAGAGTTTTGGATAAGCATGATGTTAGAGAAATTGGTATATAATTTTCAGGAATCTTTTTGTCTTTACCAGGTTTTTCAATTGGAAGTATTAGTGCTAACTTCCAATTTTCTGGGATATTTCCAGAGTTCCAAATACAGTTAAATAGATTTAAAAGATGTTTTTTGTTGTTATAGTTTAAATGCTTTAACATTAGGTAGTTAATATTGTCTGGTCCAGGTGAAGATCCTTTACTGTTGTTTAAGACTTTTTCTAGTTCAGCGTATGTAAAATCTGCATTGTATCTATCGTTTGTTTTTATTATACCTATTTTTGTTAATTCTGTTAACTTTTTGAAATGAAGAAATTCATCATTATAATTTGTGGTTGAAGATGATTTTGCAAATGAATAACAAAAAGCTTGAGCTATTTCAAATTTGTCTTCTATAATTTTGTTATCAACTATTAAATGTGTAATTTGTTGAAATGGTTTTTTGCTATTAATTGCTCTAATTTTATTCCATACTGATGATGTTGGTGTATTTAAATTTATTCCTTCTACAAAATTTTTCCAAGAATCAAGTTTTGCCTGTCTAATTAATTTTTGGGCTAGTGCTTTGCATTTTTTGTATTTAATTAAGTTATTTACATTATTGCTATTATTTCTGATCTTACTATAGGCTTTTTTTCTTTCACGAATGGCGTCTCTGATTTCATTGTTCCACCAAGGACTAGTGGTTTCCTAATTGAAGCTGGGGTCTTCGGAATATTTAAATTAGCTGATTCTAAAATTCTGTTAGTAATGTTATTACAAGTAACTTCTGGGTAGAATGAATCATAGGTTTCATCTAAATTTACTTCTTCACTAAATTTTTTCCAGTTGGCTTTTTTATTATTCCATCTTGGTCTACATGAGGTGTATGAAACTTGGTCCATTTATTGGATTATAATAGGAAGAAGATCACTGTTAAGTGGTTCTTCATATACATTCCATACTAAATTTGCACTCTTGATTCCCTTGGATAATGTTAAGTCTATTAGGCTGAATGTTCCATTAGCAATTGATAGATGAGTTGCAGCACCTGTATTCATACATTCAAAATCATATTTAGCTATTATATTTTCAATTATTCTACCTCTATGATCATCTTTCACTGATCCCCATAATGTATTATGCGCATTAAAATCACCAATAGAATACTAGGAGATTGTAATTGTTTAATTATATTTTCAAATTCGTAATATACTATTCTTTTGGAATTTGGAATATATGTACAGCATATATTGGTTTTGAATGGATAGTCTATTTTTATAGATACATTTTGGAATGTAGAATTTAATTGTGTTTCTTGAAATTTGATGTCCTTTCTTACTGCTACTAAAACACCTTTTTTTTTTTTATTTGGTTTTTTATTATTATTATTTCATCTTATTTAGGCCCATTTGCTGATTCACATCATAAATCTACATCTTAGCTATGTTGAACATACAATTTATGATTAGGTTAAGTTATTTCCATTTGCACCATAAAATTTATGTCTATCATAATAAAGTTTTAGCAAGGACACAAAAACAGCCAACTACAATTCCTAAAATCATCGAAATGTCACACAAAATCAAAATTTTTTTTTTTTTTTTTGGTTAATGTCATGAATATGAAAATTTTTTATTTAATTTTAATTTTTTTGCTCCATAATAATAAAAATTTTGTTTGGTTTTTAATTTTTTTTTTTTTCCAGAAAAATAATAATTTTAATTGCCAGAAAAATAATAATTTTTATAGATTACTATGTTACTTCAACTTCAAAATAACCTATAAGCTCATCATAAATTACTTATGATCTACTAAATCCTCCACTTAAGTTATGTGAAACATAACGAGATTTATGTTCTACTTTTACGTTGGTGCAAACCGGTAAGCACAACTTAGACACTTAAGTTGAACATAAATATTTATGATGTGAATCAGCAAATGGGCCTTATACATATAAAAAAACTTAAAACTATGTTTGTATAATATTTATTTTTTTTATTGTCCCTCTTCGTGGCTCTCTAAAAATTTTATTTTCAATTTGTTTAATATTTTAATTTAACATCATAATTATACTTTTTTTATGTTAAGTTTACTTTTTTTGTTATTTGTTTGGAAAATATTTAACAAAAACCAATCATTATATTATTCTATTTTTTATATAAAACTTACTTCTAATTGTAAAATGGACAAAACACTTAAAATACAGAAATCATCGATACTATCTTATTTAATTATCGTGTAGCCACCAAAAATTGCTTATATTTGTAGTTTTATCTCTTTGTGTTACGTAATAATCATAATTTACACTTTCAGAATTGTTAGATACATTTAGATTAGGTTCATACAATATTCTTTTATCATTAGCATGTCTTTTTACATGGTAAATAATTGGTATTTCTAGCTCATTTTTAATATATTTTTTACTATCTAAATAAATAAAGCATTCTGGAGGAATATAACCACTACTTAATGTTTTTACTACATATCTAGGATCTACATATATTACATGAGCTATTAAACTATTATTGATTTTAATTGTATTTTTATAATGATTTCTAGTTAACTTAATTATATGTTGGTCTATCTTTGCTATTTTACTTTTTTCATAGATATATTTGTTTGAGTAGTAGAATTTGTAGTCTGTGTCTGGTTTTCGAAATTTACCTAAGCAGTGTCTAACACATTTTCTTTCAAAGATTCTTAGTGATTCCATGATTGAAGAATTTATATTGTACCATATAGCGCATCCATATGTTAGTATGGGTCTTATTAACGATTGATAAGCTATAATTTTAACTCGTGTTGATATATTTTTACTATAAAATAAATTGTTTGTCATCATGAAGGCTTTTCTAGCTTTCGTTATTTGTGTAGTTACATGTGTCTGCAAAGAGCAGGCTTCGATTGTCAAGGATATGCAGATGATCTCGCAATAATCATCAGAGGCAAATTCATAAATATTCAATGTGATCTTCTACAGACCGCATGTAGAATAGTCCAAAAATGGTGTGAAAAGGAGGAGCTAAAAGTCAACCCTAATAAAACCATAATTGTCCCATTCAGCAATAAACACAATGTGGCCCAAATGAGGAAACCAATGCTGTTTGGGAAAGAAATAGAGTTTTCTGAAGAAGCAAAATTCCTAGGAGTGACACTGGACCGTAAGCTAAAATGGAACGTTCACCTAGAGAAAACTCTAAAAAAAGCGCAACTTTCACTGTGGACCTGCAGAAGGATCTGTGGAAAAACATGGGGGCTGCAACCAAAAATAGCCAACTGGATGTACCTGTCAATAGTACGGCCAGTTGTAACCTATGCTGCGGTGGTTTGGTGGCGGAAAGTATCCCAACTAAACATCAGGAAGAAACTCGAAAAATTACAAAGAGTAGCCTGCCTGAACATCACTGGAGCTATGCAGACAACACCAACGGTAGCGATGGAAGTACTGCTCAACTTGGCCCCTCTACATCTAGCAATTGAAGAGGAAGCCAAATTCGGAGCGCTGAGAATACAAGGATCTAGCAATACGGACACTCAGAAATTGAAAAATCACCCTGCAATCATCCAAGCAACAGGCAACATTCCGTATATAAACATGCCGAAGGATGATTGTAATATTATTTACGATTTCTACAAACCATTCAAGGTAATGTTTCCGGACAGGAACAACTGGGAAGCCACACGACCCTCGGAAACGGAGCTAGAATGGTATACAGACGGATCAAAAACAGAAGAAGGAGTTGGATCCGGTGTCTACGGTAAGAGGCCAAGGTGTAAAATATCAAAAAGCCTAGGTACCCTCGCAACAGTCTTCCAGGCAGAAGTTCATGCAATTCAATTATGCGCGGAAGAAAACATACGCAGAAGATACAAGAACAAGACGATAACAATCTTCTCGGACAGTCAAGCGGCTCTCAAAGCCCTGAACTCTAATCAGCTGAAATCGAAGCTAATAGGCGAATGTTTAAACACGCTAAAAGCTCTGGCAGCTAATAATAGGTTAATTCTTTCATGGATCCCAGCGCATGTTGGATTTGACGGAAACGAAGAGGCGGACCTATTAGCGAAAGAAGGCGCGAGTACACCACTCTTTGGTCTAGAACCGTTTTGTGGCGTACCACGATGCCTAACTAAACTACAAATTAAAACTAACACTTTTCTTTCTTTTTCAGATAGTTGGAGGAACAATGAAGGGCCTAGACACTCGAAGCTCTTCATACAGGGTCCATCGAAAAAGAAAGCAGCAGAGCTACTAATGTGCAGTAGAAGAAGAACCAGAACTCTGGTGGGCTTCCTAACTGGACACTGTGGACTCAGGAAACATCTGCACACATTAGGTCTAAGTCAAGAACGATTGTGCAGATTCTGTGAATTTGAGGACGAAACAGCGGAGCATATACTGTGCGAATGTGAAGCCCTACTATATAAGAGGCTAATACATTTTGGCAGTTATACCATCTCCCCATCGGAATCATGGAATATCTCTTTGACAAGACTGTACAACTTCATTGTCAGTACTGGTCTATCAAACGAGTAAGAAGAAAAGGGTAGTTACAATAAGCCAACGGCTGCAGTAACCAGGCAGAACTCTGCCGACCCGAGCCTAAATCTAAATCTAAAAAAATCTACATGTGTCTTATAGTTAAGATTTTGTTGCAGTGTCACTCCAAGATATTTTACGCATTTTTGGTTTTTCAATATTCCATCCGGTGTGGAAATTTTAAACTTTCTCCAATTTTTCCTAACGTCGTTATTTGCCTCCGCTAGCGAAGGACGAAACAATATTAATTCACATTTATTATAGTTAATTCTTAACTTCCAAGAGTTGACATAATTTATTGTGTCATTAAACATTTCTTGCAGATTATTTTCAATTTCATCTATTTTTTAGACGCATAAATTGTCAAATCATCTGAAAAACCAGACGCATAAATTGTCAAATCATCTGCAAAAGCATTGCTTGATTTTGTGGTTGTGTTAGGCTCTTCATTAATTTTTTTTAGTAGATCACTAAAAAACAAATTAAAGAGTATTGGTGCGTTTACCGTACCTTGCTGTAAGCCATTTTTTACTTTAAAATTACTGTCGGATATTTCATTTCCATTACTTACTACAATAGTTTTTTATATATCATATTACTTATAATTTTAATTTAGTAATTAATTTAGTAAATTCATAGTTAATTAATTTAAAAATTAACCCATCTAGCCATACAGAATTAAATGCTTCTTTTAGGTCTATTAAGCAGACACCTACACAATGCTTATTATTAATTTTCCAGCATATATGAACACTTGAATGATCCTTTTTAAAGCCAAATTGGTTATCTGGTATAATATTTTGTCTGTTAGAAAATGAGACAATGCTATCATTTATTAAAATTTCTAGTATTTTGCTAATGTTTGGTAGCATGTTGATAGCTCTTAAATTTTTTGCATCTGTTGGATCTTTCCCAGGTTTTCTTAAGCATATTTTAGCTTTTTTCCAATGTTGGGGGAAATACCCATTATTTAAACAGTTATTGAAGATTATACAATATATTTGTATTAATTTCTGTGGCAAATTTTTTATCACCACATTTGGAAGTTCATCTATTCCTGTTGAAGTTTTGTTTTTTAGTTTGCTAATAATACTATTTAATTTTTCTACAGTAGCAAAATAGCTTCAATTTGTCTCGTTTTCTTTTAATTTATCTGTTTTTTTTTAATTTGTAAATTCAGTAATATTGTCCGTGGTATTTGACCAGAAGTTGTCTATTGTATTTTTTATTATATCATCGATTGCGTTATTCTTCCCTTTCAGGACATGAGATTCTTCAATGTATGTACCTAGTAATTTCAATCTATCTCTTTTATTATGTATTATATACTTATCATTTACTTTCGATGTATTACTTATATTTATTTGTGCCTTTTGTAAAATATCAATTTCATTTTCTATAACTCGTATTTCTGTTATGTCTCGAATATTTTTGTTTCTAAATATTCTATTAATATGTGGAAACATGCTTTTTGAATTTTTGGGTGTTATATTTTTTAAAATGTTTTCCCAGTATTTTGATTTTTGTTGGTTTAAATTTTGTTGTATTAACGTATTGACGTTTTTAAGTAAAGATTTTAAAGTTGTTATATATAATCTGTCATTATTCCCACCATTTCTATTTATATTTTTGATTCTAGATAATATAGAGCTTTTGTATTTTTCAAGATTTCGAACTTTTTTTGTTAAAAACTTACTTATACTGTTTTCACTTTTTATTTTTGGTACCGTAGAGTGCCGATTTTAATACCATGGTACACTATATGGAAAACGCCAAAATTTTGATTGACTTTTAAATCCAAATAATATACCAGGTACACTATTTGGCTTAATATACCATGGTATACTAATTGGTTTAATATATACCATGATATACTATATGGTTTAATATACCATGGTATACTAATTGGTTTAATATATACCATGATATACTATTTGGTTTAATATACCATGGTATACTAATTGGTATACGAGAAGATTATACCATATACCAAGTAAACTTTTTCGTTACTTTAAGATAAAATTCAAATTAATTAAATTAAACACAATAAAAAGTAGGTAGTGTATGTAATATAAAATGTATTACCTATATTGAATTTACAAACAAAAAAAATTAACAAAAAAGAAATTATAATAATTATACCAGGTATATAATTCATTTGGTATCAAGAAAAATTATAAATTGGTAATTAATATTATATATATCTATACCTAAATAAGTAATATAGGAATTTTTTTTAATAATACATTAATCCAAACAAAAAATTAAATAATTTAAATAAAATAATTCAGAGTAGAAATAAGTACGTCACAAATTCAACTTGGTGACATGAATCTGTTAATTTAATCTGTTAACTCATCGTCGGATTCACAGTTGGAATCATCATCAATACTTGATGGCAATAATATTTCTTCACTGCTAGCGCTGAGAAAATCTTCCTGAAATAGCAGTTCATATTGCTCGTCAGGATTTTCTTGATCTGCCTCTTCTTCCAGGACCAGATTCTGCTGTAATACCTCGTCAAAATCTAACACCATTTCCAACCTTTTATTTAATTTGGATAAGGGAATTTCTTCTCCACGCTCCCCAATCCCACAACATTCGAAAGATCGCATTATGATTTCAGGAGGAATTTTTTTCAGCGCTGCAGCAGTAAAATCCACCAAATTTTGGTAACTTGGCTTTTTTCGATAACCTTTAATTGTATATTCTTCAGGTCCTTCTGCTAGCCAATTGTTCCATTCGGCTCTTAAAGCGTTTTTAAATGGATAATTGATCGACACATCTAGTGGCTGCAAAAAAGATGTGGTTTTTGGTGGAATTATCATAACTTCTGCAAGACACTTTTTTTTTAAATTTTCTATTATCACGTCTTTCATGTGACAGCCATATGAGTCCATAATCAGCAATGAATTTTCGCGTCTAAAAGTATTGCATTGTTGGCTATAACAATTTTGTATCCATTTCATCATTAAATCAGTTGTCATGGAACCCCCATCACTCACTACTAAATCAATATTTTTTGGCAATATTACCTTTGGAATTTTTTTGAGACCTTTTAAAATAATTTGCGTTCGAATCACTGAGCCTGCTGCAGAAATACACAATACGACAGTAAATCTATTTTTATAATGACCTGTATTTAAACCATCTACTGTTTTTTCTTCCAGAAAGTGTAGCGTAGGTCATATCAAAATAACATGGAGTTTCATCCATATTAAATATTAAATTTTTGGGAATGCTTACAGTTTTTTGATTAATTGCTGAAAGATAATTTTTCACTTTATTACGAATTTCAATTGGTGAAGAATTATCTTGTTGACTTTGGTGTGTAATTTTTCTTGATGTAATTTTATTTCGTCGGCAAACTCCTCGTATCCATTTATTGCTGCATGAAAAATCGTTTATTGTTGTAGGGGTCCCAATATTTTTGAAAATTGTTGTCGCTTTCCTCCTAAACATATTATAGTTGACAACCAGTTTTTGTTGTCTTTGTTTTCTAAACCATTCAATTACCAATTTTTCTACTTCAGGAAAAGAAGGCTTTCGTCCACCACCCCTTACTCTTTTCTGATTACGTTTTAATTGAATTAAATCATTTTCTTTAGAAATCCAGTTTCTTATTTGTGATCGTTGATAACCTGTTTGTTTTTGTAAAAGATTTAGCGACTCGCCACGCTTTGCTCGGGCCACAATTTTTAATTTTTCCCTGGCAGTAATTGATTTTCGTTTTTGTTTTGGTGACATGGTCTAACTGCAATTAAAAGTTATAATAAGCTATCTAATTTTTAAAAAATACACAAAATAAAATTTACCAATTTATCGATAGATCCACAACAACGTGCTAAAACACACAAAACCAAAACCAAAACAAAATATTTTTTTATTGTTTTGTTTATTAATCAATTCTGACATTTGAATTACCTACAAGAAATTGCGCTGTCGGATGCTTGTTTTTAATAATTGGTCATAGATGTCAGCATCAATTTATAAAAAAACCGATATTTTCTGGATTCAAACCAATTCAAATTACAATTTCAAACCACTTGACGAAGAAATATCAACATAAGCAATTTTTTAAAAAAGTGCTAAATATTATATCATGGTACACTAATTGGATGCCAAAATCATTAAATCTTTTGTTTTCTGTTGAAATCCAATTACTGTACCATGATATAATATTTAGCACTTTTTTAAAAATAGTATACCACTGGTACACTATTTTGGGAGGTATACTATTCGGCACTCTACGGTACTGATTTTTCTATGGTATCTCTAATAACTTTTTCGGTAAACTCTACGTATCTATCTATTTCTTCGTTCAATAAATTTTTCTCATTGGAAATAAATATGTTGTCTTGATAAGACATATCCACTAATTTTTTCTCGCAGACATTTTTAAAACGTTTCCAATTTGTTCCTTTAAAATTATATATTTGACTTTCCATTCGTTTATCTATTTTAAATAGTTCATTATTTTTTTGCAATGAAATTTCGAACAACATTGCTTGGTGGTCACTGTCGAATGGTAATACTTTTAATTTGTTGTTATTTTCAATATTATTTCCATATTCTGTACTTGTGGTAACATTAAGTCTGGTGTAACATTAAGTCAATGAGACATATATCCAAATAGGAATTACCTCTTGGAAAAGATGGTTCATTAGTACTATAAAATTTAGTTTTATATTGAATTTCGTACTCTTCTAACCATTTTTTAATAAAATTACCCCTGGGATTGTTGTACTGGTTTCCCCAGCTTGTATGTTTGGCGTTTAAATCTCCCGCTATCACGTAATAATTGTTAATGTTGTCTAGTTTAAGTGTGTGAAATAAGTTTTTAAATTCTTGTTTAAAATAATCAACATTATTTTGTGAGGCATATGCTGCCACTATCGTCAGATTTTTAGATTCATTAATCTTGATTTTAATAGCACAAATTTCTAGACATTTGTTGTTTGTGATGACTTGGTGTTCTTCGAATTGTAATTGTTTTCTAATCATGATTGCTGTCCCTCCCCCCAATTTTGAATTTATTCTATCGCTTCTTATGAAATTATAGTCTTTGAACATAATTTTATTTTTGCTATTGAGTTTTGTTTCACACAGGGTTATTATATCTGGTTTTGTTTGCTCAGTAAATTGTAGTAAATATGATTGTTTATACATAGATCTTAGAGAATTTATATTAATAGATATGATTTTTAATGATTCTATATTTAACCGGTCCGTCATTATTAATAATTTAGGTTCAAGATATTACAAATTTCATTTATTTGGTTAGAACGCATATTTATATTCATATTTATATTTTTTATTTCATTGGCTAGAAATAATAGAGACTTATTAATGTTTTCTAATAAACTATTATGATTACTATTAATATTATTATTTACATTGTACATATTTTCCAAATTGTGATTAGTATAATTATTATTATTAGGATGTTTGTTATTATCATTATTTACTATATTTGCAAATGATATGTTTGGTCTAATATAGTTATTTTTCATATTATTACTTAATCTAATTTTATTTTCTCTCTCTTTTTTTATTAATTCAAACCTTTCTTTTCTTCTTATATATTCGGGGCAACCTCTGTAGGATGCCGGATGTCCTGATTCCCCACATAGCGCACATTGCAACGATTCTTTATTCATGACTGCACATTCACCTATTTCATGATTTTTATTGCATTTGACGCATACATAATCGAGATGACAGTTAGAAGCTGTGTGTCCTAGTCTTTGGCATCTTTTACATTGTAAAATTTCTCTTTTCATAAGCTTTTCCCAGTGGACAACTTGGTAATTTAAATGCTTTATTTTGTACACATTCTCAATTTTGCTTTTCGCCGATAATTGTACTATGAAATGAAAGTACCTAATTTTTTATTATTATTTTTTGAGTTACTAGTGGTTAATCTAGTAACCTTTAAAAATTCAACTTCTTCTATAGTTAAGCTTTCAAGTTCATTTTTAATATCCGTTTCTTCATCGTTTTCGTTTAGTCCTTTTAGAACTAATGTTTGTGTTTTTTCCGTTTTTGGAGTGTATGTAAAAAATTTGGTTTTCTCGTCTTTTAGCATCGTCTTAACTATATAATAATTGTCTAGATTATCTATATATAGTAATTGTTTATTATTCGCAATTTTTTTAAATGCAAAATTTTTAATGTTAAGTTTTTCTCTAAGTATTTTTTTTAATATGGCAATATCATTGTCAAATATAACCATCGGTGGCGGCTTTATAATTTTTTTGTTTTTGTTTATGTTATTTGTGTCAACATTCTTATTCTGTTGAGTTATATCATCCGATTTTTTTCTGTTTTGGTTATTGTTGTCGTAATTCTTGTGTTTACTAATTTCATTATTTAATACCAATTGTCGTGGTTGTTCCTCTTCATCCTCCTAGCCCATTTCGTCGTCCTCATTATGTTGTATATCAACTTCTTTCACAATATTAGCTGATGTTAAATTAATAACTTGTTTTTGGAGACTTTACACTAATTGCTTTAATTCACTAATTTCACTTTGAAGTGTTAAATTCTCTTGAATTATATCGTTTTTTGTTTTATAATAAGTTTTTTTGTTCTTTTTATCACTAGATTGTGCTTTATTTATATCAGTTTCGTCATCTGACTTCATGATTTTTTTTCTTTTTAATTTTTTTTCACTTAATTCTATGTTTTTATCACTATTTTCATCTTCCGATGGTGAGTTTTCACTCATTTTCCACCAGAACACAAATTCTAATTCTTACTATTTGTATTTTAATCACTATTTAATAATTAACAAAATAAATACTACATTAATCACTATATAAATTCACTAGTAACAACCGTGCGTTCAGCTACTAAAGCACCTCCACAAGTGTTATTTCCACTTTCAAAATCTTTTCTTAAAATAATGTAATTTTTTAATTTAATGTTATGTTTATGGTGTAATCTTGTTTCTTGTAAGCAAATTATTTGTGGGTTGTATTTGTTTATAAGTAGATGTAAATCATTTAATTTTGCATGGAATCCGTTAAGATTACATTGTATTAAAAAAGTATTTAAATTATTCATGTGGAGTAGTATATGTAGGTGATTTCTCACCATTTTCTTTATCGTATTATTGTTGGTAATTTGTATTGAAGTTATGTTGATATTTGTTTATGTGATCTGTATTATAATTAATTGAGTAAATTTTGGCTTGTAAAATTTTCAAATTCTGTGTTATATATTGTTTCAGTATGAGTATGACTAATGTCCATATCAGTCACTGAGTTGTTTGTTTCATTGTTGATATTTGATTGATATTTTTGTGAATTTTGGTTTTTTGTATGTTATTGTTCTTTTTTTTCTAAAGTTTTTGTTTTACTGTTTTCTGATGGAGACGTATTTCTTGAGGTTTTTTTCGATTCGTGTACGTACGTTGAAGGTGTTGATTTCCTTTTATTGTTTTTTTCGCTATTCTGTTTTAGTGGTCTTCCTCTAGGTTTCTTTTTATTTATCTGTATTGGTATTTTATTATTAAACGTTGTGATCTCCAGTGGATTAGTGGGAATTAGTTCAGGAAAATTGACATCATCAGGTTCAAGACATGAATAATAGTTTTGGTTTGGATGTGCATAATTCTCATGGGCGTTTTTTGGAAGTCTAATGGATGCTTCTCCGTATGTAAGATTAAAGTATGCCATATTTGTTTTGATTTCTTTCTGCCGTATTTTTTCTGGGCATGTATCTGCTGTTGGGCGGTGGTTTTTGTTACAATTGATACAGAATAGTTGGAATTGACAATTTTCGTGTTTCAGTGATTTGCCACATTGTATGCATGTAGAGAACCCTCTACAGGATTTAGTCAGATGACCAAATTTCCAGCAATTTCTACATTGTTTCAATGGCTCTATGTATGGTTCGCATCTAATGAAGTTATGGTATAATATTATGTGATCCGGTAGTTTTTCACCTAAAAAGTAAATTATTATATTTTTACTATCAACATATGATACCTTGTTTTCTTCATCTATTGTTTTCCTTTTTATTCTCCGTATATTTTGAATTTTAAAGTTGCCTGATTTAATATTTTCTTTTAGTTGTTCAATATCATATTCTAATTCTATTCCTTTGACTATAGCTGATCTAGTGGTCATTGAATGTGGAATAAAGCAATGGAATTTCAATTTTTTTATTTCTTCATTTTTGACTATGTCATTTGCCAGTTCCGGGGTTGTACATGTGATTATTGCTTGTGCTCTACCTGTTCGTTTTATCTCTTGTATGAATTGAATTTGGCTTTTTCTTTATAAATCCTGTCTAAATTTTGTCCTACATTGAGAGTACTAAGGTATTTTGCTTCAACTGCCCTAACTATAATTTTATAGTTTTTTCTGTAGTCTGTTTGGTCGTATTGGTTTATTGAGGTTATGTTCTGTTCTTTTTCGTTTGTTATTTTTTCATTAACCACCTTATCAGGTGGATTTCTTTCATCCATTACACGACAATATACTTGTACGAGTATATATAGTAAGATTGATTAATTAAATTCGTATTCACTGATTAAATTGATTAACTTTACAAAAATATAAAGTAGTAAAAAAAACAAAACGACTTTAAACGTCAAACTCTTATTTACGACTGACTTCCTTTTTTGAATGGATTTATTATTGGGGGGTATTCTTTGGATCCACAGGACCGCTTATATTATTTGTATATGTTTATTTTTCGTTATTTCATTTTCTTTAGCCAAATTCGTTCCTTGTCTATTTCCAGTTTGTCCCGCTGGCGACATAGTGTTACTAGCCTGGGGGTTCGTAACACCAAGCCCTGCAGGAGCCGCAGATACTACTCCTGACGTTTGAGCTGACCCCCTCTCGTCAGCCTTACTAAATAAGTTTCCAGGTGACACCCGGCAGATAACTATGTAATTAAAAATATTTGTTTTTTATTTTGAATTAAATAAAATTCCAGATTTTTCATTTATATGGATAAAATCAGTACATAAACGAACCGTATTGGTGATTCGCTAGAGAACGGCTTTGGCGATTAGCCAGCGAACCGCTTAAATGTATTCTAGGCGGCATACTGACGGCAAAATAAACATAACAAACATACACAACATTTCGTTTTTTTCTAATTTTCTTATTCCCTTATATTTTCGTATACCAAAGCTGTTCGCCGGGGAAGTCTTGTATGAAGAAATTACTTCGCCAGCGGTGCGTTTACGATTCGGATTTCATTTTAAAGCTGCCACTTCTGTATTCAAACTTAAATATTGTGATCTAGAGTTTATATTTTTTAGGAATTATGTTGTCACTTGTCAGCCAGGTTCAGGGTTCAGGTAGGTGCTTGACATTTATTGTTATTAAAAAAACTTTTCTCGTTCGTTGGCTGAATTAAATAGATTTTGCCGCCTTTTTAAATTTTTATTAAAAAATATTAAAAATATTTCCAAAATTGATCAATCTAAGGAAAAAACTTTATTAACTCAGGATATGAGTTTTCAAGACAATACACTTACTGTGTATTTCGTTTATCAGAATGATGCGAACGATTCAAATGTTTCTGATGATATGAAACAAGCTGAAACTGTAAGATTTCGGTATTAACATTTTCTTTGAAAAAAAGACTTATTGGTTTTCTTTTGGTTTGTAGTATTTGAATGATTACATTGATGCTAATCGTATTAAATGGATTCATGAGCCTGAAGCAATTGATTTAGTTGCAGTCGGTGAGCTAACGAAAAAACATGTGTTTGTACTTCAAGAATTTGAAGGACAAGTTTTTGAAGACTTGCAAACAACTCCAGCTTTGTAAGCCAACTCAAATATAAATATTCCATGAGTCAAATTTAATTTTTTTTCTCATATTTTTGCTAGAATTGTTGGACCAAGATGTCTTCTTGTATGTCTATTAGATTGTGCCCCAATACCGCTTCACAATTCACCTGTTTATATTACAGCAATGCGGGATATATTTATTTGTTGTTCAGGATTTACAGTTCCCGAAAAGGTAACATAATTTTAATTTAATATAACATTATTTGGAAATTTTATCATTTTTAATTTTTAGAATAAAATGAAAAATTTAATAAATTATATGGGTGGATATTATCTCAATGATTTAAATATACAATGTAATTATTTAATATCAAATAATATTAAATCAACTAAATATGAACAGGCTGTGGTGAATTCAATTCCGGTTATGCAAGCTGAATGGATTGATGCTGTTTGGAAAGCTGGTAGAACTAAAACAATATTAGCTACAGATTCAATATTTGAAAAATATAAATTACCAACATTTTGTGGAGCAAATATATCAGCATCTGGTTTATCTCAAACGCAAAGAGACGAAATTCTAAAATTGGTAAATGAAAATGGTGGTCATTTTCAAAGATCATTTAAATCTAGTTCAACAGGTTCAAAACTTTTAGCAAAAATATTAATAAATATGTTATGTTAATAAAAAATATTTTTTTTTATTGTTTTATATTTGTAGATATACTTATAATTACAAAAGATGGTACAGGTTCCGATAAATATAAAGCAGCAATACGTTATAAAAAAGGTGTTGTATTACCAGAATGGATTTATGATAGTGTGAAAAAGGGATTTGCTTTGCCATTTCCACCGTATACCGTAAAAAATTTAAAAAATTCAACGCCGAGAAAAAAAAGTGGTCCTAGTAAAATATAAATTAATATAATATTACTGTTTATACTAAATATCGGTTTGATTTGTAGGTTTGGGAGATTTTACATCTAATTGTACACAATTATCAGGAATTTATTCAAGCGATACTACAACAAATATTGATGAATCAATTGTTAATGTAAATGCATCAATTAAAACGCAAACAAGAGGAAATGAAAAAACATATAAATCAATTTTATCTGAATTAATTTCACAAAATGCTAAAAAAGCCGGAACTTTTTTGGATGGTTGTTGTGTTAGTTTATTTATAATATTTAAAAAAATTATTATGCTAAATTTAAGAAGTTCTATTTTTCAGATTTATTTATCTGGTTTTACAAACGAAGAAAAGGATAAATTAAATAAAATATTGAATATTAGTGGTGCTACTCGTTATAATGAAATTAATGATAAAATATCTCATATTATTGTGGGAGAAGTAATTGCCAGTGAATTTGCTTCATGGGGTGAACAAGGAATAATGTAATTTTATTATTTTGTAATGATATAAAAAAATTTTATTTTCAAATCTATTTAGGGCTGGTGCATATATAACTTCATTAGATTGGTTATTAGAAAGTATGAAAATAAAACAACTAGCAGATGAATTAAAATATCGGGCAAAGTTGCCTATTCAGAGAGAACCTGAAGCACCATCACCGCAAAGTAAAAAGGTTATATTATTTTCTTAAAATATCTTTAATTTTATTTTAGTGGTGTCTTATATTTTAGTCATTGCATTCCATGAATAATAGTTTCAAAAAACCATTACCGAAGAAGCGTTTAAATTTTATGGAAAAAGTGGATAATCATTCTCCAACAGATTTAAATATTATTGAAACTGAAAAAGAAAATGAATTTTTAACACATTATTCACAAGAGAATAATATGTCAGCTGCAAATTTGCCAATATCTGATTTAGCACCTGCACCAAGATCGATAAAATTAAATGCTTCCAAGAAATTAAAAATTAATAATGAATCAATAACAGCTAAAATTGAAAAATTACCATCAGATAATTATACAAATGAATTTTCAATGACTACAGAGGAATATGAGAATCTAAATTTCTTTGATGGTTTAACTGTATATATTGATAAAAATTATGATCAAGAAATATATACACAAACAATTGTTGATTGTGAAACAGCACGCGGTAAGGTAGTTACATCAACATACCGTGATTATGTTGACTATGTAATTGTATCTTCAGAAATGGCAATTGATGTTACTTCATTGCCAGTTAAATCAAAAAATGTAGTTAATGCTATTTGGCTGGTAATTTCAATTTTATTTAATTTTGCTATAATATTTTATTTATTTTCGTAACACATAATATTTTTATATTTTTCAGGAAGATGCGATTCGTACAAATGAACTTGTTAAAATTGAATATTATCATAAACCTATTTCAATTATGGCTGCTAAAAAACCATTAACTGGATTAATAGTTGTAATTAGTGCTTATGCTAAACATGAACGATTGTTTTTACAATCTTTGGTAACAGTATTGGGAGCAACATGTAAAGACATATATGAAAAAAAAGAGAAACCAATATTAATCTGTCCATCACCAACCACAGTGAAATATAATGCTGCTTTAAAATGGGGTTCTATATAAATAAACAAATGTAATTAAACCATATTTAATATTTTTTATTTAGATTATCCAGCAGTAAATTCGGAATGGTTAGTAAAGTGTTCAGAAACTGGTATTATTGAACCAATGGAGCCATATTTGGTAGGAGATACAAAAGTTGGAGATTATTTTATTGAACTCTTTAAAAGTTCAACTCAAAATATGAGTGAGTCATGAACATTATATTTCTGAAATAATTATTTTTTATTTATGGCAAATCTACAAATTTAGATACTCCAAAATCGAGTAAAACTAAAAAACAATCACCTACTTCGGAGGAATGTAATCAACAAAATAATTCACATGAAAAAATATCCGAAGATATACCATTTACTCCACTGCGCCACAAACGTTTATCACAATTAGCAGGACCTAGTGATAGATCTAATTTTAACACACCAGAAAATAAAATATCTGATGATAAAAATAATAGTGATGTTGATTTTCCAGTTTTTGGTGATATTGATGAATTATTAAGTGATATTGAATCATTAGAAGTCCGTGAATTTTGTAAACAGGCTTTGTTAGATGCACAAAATCAAAAAACCCCGGAATTAGAGCGACTTAAGAAATTGACTAGGACTCCAAATTCAGCCAATTCACCAGCAACGCCACGTGTACCAGGTAAAGATATTTAAATTATATTTTGTTAAACAAGAAATTAATACTAACTAGTATTTTTTTAATTTTTGTAGAGTTTTGTACGACTCCAGCATATCGTAAAAGAATGTTAGATTATCTTGAAAAACGTTGGCATTTATCTATTAAAAAAATTAAACCTGATACCGTGAGTATAAAACCATTCAAAAATTTTTTTTTAATATAGTTTTACTAATTATCAATCATTGATTAGCCCTTAGCCGAAGTTAAAATGCGATTATGGCGGGAGACTTTACCACCAGAATTTGTAGCAAATTGTAAATATTTGCAAGAAGATCTAAAATCTCAAGTTTTACAAAAGCAACAGCAACCTTCGACTAAGTTAAGTAGTCCAGTTATTAAAAATTTACCAAAAACTGCAACAATAACATCACCTGTTACTCCAACAGGGGAAAACCGTAATATGTTTGATGATGAGAACGAAAATGCATCACCAGCTGTAAAACGTCTCAAAGATTTTCTTAAAAACTGTGAAGAAGAACGTAAAAACTCATCTTCAAAAAAGATTATTGAAAATACACCATTAGAAGAAGAAACACAAGGTTTACCACAACATTCTGAGATGATGTTTAATTCAGAACGAATGGTGGGTTGGGGTGATGCAACCGAATTTAGACTATCACGGCGCAGTAAAGTAAATGCAATGAAATATAATTGTACACCAAAATTTAATATTTCTACTACCGCAGAGTTTGTAAGTTTTAAATAATAATTTTTTCCAAATATATTAACTGTCGTTATTTATTTCAGGACAAACTTGAAATATGTCAAAAAATTAAACAGTTAAGTGGTGAGATATGTGAAAATTTAAGTAATTATGATCCAACATGTACTCATATTGTTTGCGAAAAACCAAATCGTGGTGAAAAATTACTGAGTAGTGTTGCTTCTGGTAAATGGATTTTGTCTCTTAATTATATAATGGATAGTCATAAAGAAGGATATTTTCTTGATGTACGTGATACAAAATTCTTGAAATTTTAAATTATATATTGAATTATTTTCTGAAACAGGAAGAACTTTATGAATGGGGTAATCCAAAAGCAACAAATTTACCAATACTTCAAGAATCTGAGCAAACAATTGGAAATGCATTTTATTGTTGGCGTAAAAAAATTTGCTCAAAATCAGAAATTCGTGGCGCATTTACTGGACAAAAAATTATTTTACGTGTTGGGAAAAAGTCATTAACATCATTGACAAATGTTATAACAGCTGGTGATGGTATTGTAGTGCCAGCAACTTTACCATACGATGACTTAAGAATTTTACAAGCAACACATTGTTATGTTGATGTACGTAATTTTCCATTAAGTAAAATCGAACATGAACAATTAATAGAGGCTGATGTTCAGATATTGAATTTTATTTTCATAAGTAAATATTTAACAAGTGATCCAGATACGGATATTAATAATTATATATTGAGTTTGTAATTTATTGTATTATATATTATTTTTAAAAACTTGCATATAATTGTAATACAATAATGTAAGTTTTTATATTAATTAATTAATTCATGTTTAATATATAATATAGAAACAAAAAATTTCGAATGACTTTCTTTCATACATTTACTTCCGATCCATTCCGGCATTCCAACCAGTCAGCTAAAAATTTTTTTTTTATTTCATTAGTGGTCTTCACGACCTAAATATTTTTTCTTGATATTTTGATATTTTTTTTTTAAATTACGTGAACACCTGTTTTTGGTGCCTGAGATATTTTGATATTTTTTTTTACATTTTATGTCTGGCAGTACTGAATATTTCATGTTTTTACGTTTATTTTACATATTTATATAATCTGGTAGCACTGAAATAATTTAAACAAATATTGTTAAAAATTAGAATTGGCAAAATTTAAGGAAAAATAAGTAAATATGTAATAATACTAATTTTAAACTGCAATACTAATTTTAATAAACAATAATCCCCGTCAATACAACACAAAATAAAATTTAAAATTTCAAAACAGAAAATTTCTGAAAGTAGTATTTTGACATATATATCAAAATACCCTTTAAGAATAGCGAACCGTAAACGAACCGCCGGCGAAGTCTTTTCTTCATATATGAGTTCGTTTACGAACCGCCTTGGCAGTTCGTAAGCGAACCGGAAACGTAAATGTTAGAATAAGAATAGTAGAAAAAAAAACGTAACGCCAAGAGTTCGCCAAAATCGGTTCGTTTACGAAACGCCGCAACGATTCGTTTTGGAACCGCCAAATTCGGTTCGTTTACGAACTGATTTTATTTCTAGAAATAAAAATACGGAAAAGTTATTTTTTAGCATTTATTTCATATAAAAAATATAATTTTTAACAATAAATAATTATTTCACCACTGATTTAATTTTTTTAAATTTTATTACTTAATTTATTATATAAAACACAAAATTACTTATTAATATTTTTATTTTATTATATTTAACAAAATACTATTATAAGACACAACCTTCGTCACTCCTGTTTATTTTTGTTATGAAATTATAAAGTTTATTTTAAAAAGGCGTTACTTATCTAGTTCGTATACGGTCCGCCAAAAGCGAATTCGCTTATTTTCCTTAAAGGGTATCAATATATCAGTGGTCTTCACCTTCACGACCTAAATGTTTTTTCTTGATATTTTGATATTTTGATATTTCACGAAATAACGAGTTTTGATTGGTTGAAAAAAATATTAAAATATCACGATAGTTTCAAAAAAAATATCAAAATATACATGCCGCTGGGCATGTATTTTTTGATATTTTGATATATTGATATTTTGATATATATGTCAAAATACTACTGTCACAATTTTTCTGTTGTGACATTTCAATTTTGTTTTGTGTTGTATTGACGTGGATTATTGTTTATTAAAATTAATTGTATTATTGTGTATTAAAATTATTAAAATTAAAAATGAATAAAAGTGAATTAAAAGAAGATTTAATTAATGCTGCAGCTACTGAATTGTTATTGTTGGATAGTTCTGGTAGGTTTTTTTGTTGAATATACAGCTTGAAGTATACATAATTATTTTCAGAAGAGGAAGATGCTTTGGAAGTAATAGATGATTTGGATGAAAACTTAGCAGTGGTATCGTTTCTCCAATATAGCTTCCAATCATATGTCCCGAAAAATATATCGTGGTTTGAAAATATCTTACCAAATTACGATGAAAAAAGATTTAAAATGTATATGCGCGTTAAAAAAAACCAATTTTTTTTGATTTTGGATTTGATCAGCAAGCATGAAGTTTTTAATGGAAGTAATTGTGACAAACAATTTTCGCCATGTTTCCAACTTGCTCTGGTATTGTACAGACTTGGATCCAGTGGTGAGGGTGCAAGTTTAGGGAAAGTTGCTGCTCTTTTTGGTATAGGCGATGGCGGTACAATTGAAAAAATTACAAACAGAGTATTTAAAGCAATTTTATCGCTGGAAAAAGTTTTTATAACATGGCCAACAAAAGAAGAGCGGAAAAATTTAATTGCAGAAACAATGCATGAATTGCCTCATTGCATAGGATATTTAGATGGATCCGAAATTCCCTTAGCTGAAGCACCACAGCTTGATTCAGTGTCATATTTTAGTCGCAAAAAGCAATATTCAATTAAAATTCAAGCAATTTGCGACAAAAATATTAAAATACGCCAAATTTTTGTCGGATATCCAGGAAGTGTTCACGATTCAAGAATATATAATAACAGCTCCATAGGGAAAAATCCAAATAAATTTTTATGTGAACAGGAATATATTGCTGCAGATTCAGCATACAAATTGACGACGCATATAATGACTCCATTCCGAAGCAATTCAAGAGCTGAAACTTCAGAAAAAAAAAAGAAATTTAATAAGATATTTAGCAGTTACCGGGTTCGAATTGAGAATTGTTTCGGATTTTTAAAATAAATTTTCGGATCATTAAAAGGTTTACGAATTCAAATACACAATGAAAGCAGTCACAAGCAATGCTGCTTATGGATAACAATATGCTGCATTTTGTACAACATTATTTTACCCTATTGGGATGAAGACGAATTCTTTAATTTAGGTGATGAAGAAATCTTCGAAAATTATCCAGAAAATGAAAACAACAATGAGTGTGATAAAATGGGAGAACTAAAAAGAAGAGCTCTTTTAGATATTTTATTAGAATAGTTTTATTAAAAAAATAAATTACTTATTTTGAAATTAAAAAATTATATTTTTGAAAATGAAAAATTATCACATATATTTATTTATTTTTTAAATTTAGCCAATTCTAATTTAAAATTATATTCCAGACGCATTTGTTCAATTTTTATTCTTTCTTCACTTTTAACTTTTTCGATATTTTCTCTGGATTCTAATTCTTTTAATTTTAACTGCCTATTAAAGTCGAGTTCTTCTTTTTTCATTTCCAGCTGTTTTAGAGCAATTTCTTTTTCAAAATAGAATTTTTCTTTTGAAAATGCTATTTCCTCTTTTTTGTATGAGGCTTCAAGCTCATTACGTGTTTCTTCTATTTTATTTTTGGCTTCCATAGCAATAATTCGTTGTTTGTGTATATCGCTAATCACATCCCTTGAATTAACTTTCCTTTTTTTGGTGGAAGAAGGATTAGTACTTAAATAACGAGTAAACCTTTTGACAGTTTCTTCATTTTCTTTTTGTGCTGCTGAATTAGAAAGATTTTCATTCATAGAAGTAGAAGGACCTGTCAATTCAACAACATCAGGAGCAGGACTGTTTATAATTTCTGCTCTTATTCCTTCCAAATCAAATTCCTCCGGCGGGTCCAAATTTTCAACTACAAAGTTATCTTCCAATTCATTTATTTCCTCAAAGTTGAAGCAATTAGCTGCACTTTGTGAGTCATAGACGAATGGAGGATTTATATTTGTTTTAGTTCCAAAAATATTCTCCAGTAAATCATAAAACGGACAAATTTTTAGTATGTGATCTAAAAAGAAAGCCAACATTAAACTTTATAAAACATACTTGTTAAAAAGTAAATATTTCAGTTACCTTTTACAGATTCTTTTTCTACACCTTGTCCAGTATTGTTTTCCCATTCTAATGCAGCGGAGTATTGTTTTCGCAGTAGTTTTACTTTGCATCTTAATTGAATATCAGTAGCATTTCTAATATTCAGATCCTTTAATACTTTTGTGTAAAATATTTTTGCTGTTGGTTTCTGAAAAAATTATTGTTATTTGTTAGATATTTACTGTTGTAAAATATTTACAAAAATTTACAAAATATTTATAAAAGTAAAAAAAATGCTTACTTCCTTGGAATTTTTTGTAAATATTTTACAACTCTAAATCCTGTTGAATGACACCGACCAAATATTCTAGAATTTGTACAGTCTCATCATTTGACCATTTTTTTGTGGACACTCTCTCCTTTTTTAAATTTATCATAATAAATTTAAACGTTAAACTTTTCTTCCTTAAAATACGGTTATAG
Source organism: Empis stercorea (assembly GCA_949752835.1). Taxonomy (NCBI): domain Eukaryota; kingdom Metazoa; phylum Arthropoda; class Insecta; order Diptera; family Empididae; genus Empis; species Empis stercorea. The sequence continues at coordinate 30,211,672 of OX457088.1, forward strand.
TCTTTTTATCTAATTAACACCAATTTTATTTAATTTATTTATTTTAACTTATTATTTTTATTGCACGCTTATAGTCTTTTTTTAAATACCAATTTTATTTTCTTTATTTTAATTTCTTAACACCAATTTTTATTTTAATAGATACACCAAAATTACTTTTTATACACACTAAAATTAAAAACAATTGTTTATATTATTTCAATGCTACCAGATTACATAAATATGTAAAATAAATGTCAAAACATGAAATAATCAGTGCTGCCCGACATAAAATATTAAAAAAAATATCAAAATATCTCAGACACCAAAAAGAGGTGTTCACGTAATTTAAAAAAAAAATATCAAAATATCAAGAAAAAATATTTAGGTCGTGAAGACCACTATCAAAATATTTTTTTGACACTATCGTGATATTTTAATATTTTTTTCAACCAATCAAAACTCGTTATTTCGTAAAATATCAAAATATCAAGAAAAAATATTTAGGTCGTGAAGACCACTATTATAAAAATGAAGGTTTATTTATGAGTTAATTTTGTTTTTTATTATATACAAAAATTAATTTGTTACAAACAATTGCAATATTTTAAATCTATTAGAAACATCTTAAAATATTTGTATTAATTAATCAATGGTTGATATTCATCATCTCCTAAAAACAAGGGATCTGAAATTGTATTTAAAAAAAATACATAAATTTGAAATTAATAACATATTCATGCCTAGAACCAAAAAATAGTAAATATAATATATTTAATATTATGAAAAAGATATTAAAGCTGTGTTTTTTTATTTCTACTCTGTTCTGTACTACTCGATATAAAAGGAATAAAAAAACGATGTAGTGCAAGGGGAAAATATGATTTAGAATTGATTGAAAAAAATTTGCCCACTTCGTTGATATTTTTTAAAAATCAAATTTTCAATATTCAAATATACGAAATATGAAGTATCTTGTTTAATTTATAGTTGCCATATTAAAATTTAATAATTTCCCATTAATTTTCCTTTACTCTACATGTTGATCGTACTGGATAATTATGTAGAGTAGGAGTAGCTACCTACAACCATACAGATACTCTACACTTATAGTACAGAACAGAGTAGGAATAAAAAACTCAGCTTAAGTTATGAAATAATGAAATATAAAAAATAAAATTATTCGAAAAAACACCTTGACAATACTAAAAATATATCAAAAAATAAAAATGTTTTTAATACAAAAATATGATTTCCAACATAAAAAATTATAGTATAATACAGCAGATGTTCGCAGGTTATTCAACAGTGCAAAAAATAATAGTCCACACGGATGGGATAGGTATATGGAAGCACTTACGACATACAATAAGGAGATCAGGAAAGCAAAAAGACCTTCCGTCCAGACGTTCTGTGAAGGTATTGAAGACCTACCGGTAGCAGCGCGTATATATAAGGTTATAGCGAACGAAACCACTGGCTCCATTGGCCTTCTTAAGATGGATGGTAGCTACACGGAATCAAAGAAGGAAACAGTTGATGCTCTATAGCAGGCACACTTTCCAGTAGCTATAACCATAGCATAGATGAAGATGAAAATTATAGTTATCCGAGGACAACGCGCGATATCAGCATAAACCTAAAAGAAGGGTAGTATTACTATTTTTTTAGTCTGGTATAAATCCCGAAAATATTGCCAATAATATGTCCCAAATATCACCGTTTATTAGACCGACATATATTTGTAATAGGTACCTTAAAAATCACCAACAAAAACCTGAAATATCACTGTTGGAGAGAACTATTTAACAAGTTAAATCAACGTCAGTATGACCAGAAAATAACTATATAATAACCGAAATATCACCGTTGTAGAAACTTAGTTATACAACTTAATACCCTTAAATATAACCATAAAATCACTGACAAAATTTCAGTAATATGTCAGGAAATATAACTGATATTAATGGGTAATTCTCAATACAGTACATGCAAATTTGGGAATATGAACATTTCGGTTACTATAACCACACGAAGGCCGACCAGTCTTCGTACGGTTAACTGTAACTGCCCAAGGTGTTCTAAAATATGGTTTTCTCATAGGTATTTGCCGTTGTCTCCCGACTCGGTTATTCGGTTACGGAATAGTTATTTTATGGTTAAAAAACAAGAAATTGTTTGTCGGGAGCGTAGCATGCCATCCAACACCACACCATTGCTCGGTCTAAGCACTCCGCTTAGTAAGCTTACGCTTAGTCTAAGCTGCTTAGTGGTCTGGATGCGCCCAATGTTATTAATTTGGCTGTTCCAATGAAGCTTTTGGTCCAGGGTTACACCCAGGAATTTGGCTTCCTTAGAGAATGCCATTTCTACTCCAAACAGCGTTGGTTTGCTTAGATTATCTATCTTGTGTTTTTTGTTGAATGGCATTATGATGGTTTTTTCCGGGTTGACACGAAGTTCCTTCTCTACACACCATCTTTCAACTATGTTGCATGCTCTTTGCAGCAGGTCACACTGTACATTGGTGAACTTACCTCTAATAATTATCGCGAGGTCATCCGCATATCTTTGACAGTCGAAGCCATTGTCCTGTAGTTTGATTAATAATCTGTCCACTACTAGAGGTGTTGTTGAAGGCTCCTTCGATGTCCATGAAGGCCACGATAGCTAATTCTTTATCTCCAATAGACTATAGACATCTCTATTTTTTCCGTTAGGTTAAGTAGCGCCATCTCAGTGGATTTTCCTGCTTGATACGCGTACTGGTAGCGGTTTAGAGGGTTAATTCTGAGGGTTGTGTCTCTTATTTATTTATCTATCATCGCGCCTCAACTCAACTTTTGCAGCGTTTTCAAAATAAAAGACGATAAGCTGATGGGACGCAGGTTTTTAGGATCTCCATCTACTTTTATGTTCGCCTTTGGTATGAATACTACCTTAGCATCCGCCCATGCTTTTGGTATATATCCCCGGACTAAACTGGCCTTTAAGAGCCTAGTTAGCACTGGGGTGATTGCCTCTTTTCCTTCTTGTAGTAGCGCTGGAAATATTCCATCCGGTCCTGGTGACTTAAAGGGCTTGAATGTACTGATGGCCCATTGTACTCTTTCCGAGCTAACGATATTAGCAACCTCTTTCCAATTTTTTGACCACTCCTGGACATACCAGATGCAAATAATCTAAAGGAAATTGTTTTATTATATCTATATCAAGCTCTTCGAGTATTGATGTTTTTTATGGTGATTCTCATATTCCTTATTTCTGAATGAATGATTCGATCTTTTCATAGCAATATAATTTGGATAAATCATGCGATTCTGGAAATAACATCCTTCTTCTGTGCATTTTTAACATCCAAAATACGCATTATGTGGTTTGGTACCTAATATTCCAGATCGAGCCGGAGCGTCACAAATGAAAGCTGTAATTTTCACAGGTATGATTTTATTTTCGAATATATATCCATCGGAAATTATTGATTTAAGCTCATCTACGAGTGGTCTTAAAAACTTATTGAAGTCACTTGGCTTATTGTATCCATGATAGACGGCAACTACAAAAAAATTTTTGCATTCGATATTACAAATTCGGGCAAGAATTAGCCAAAAGCAACTTTGGTCGCTCCTTGTTATTGGAACACCATCTATATTAAAATCTATATTATATATATTGTATTGTCGTATTAATAATTTACTTGTTAAAATTGATTTTATACCAGCACTCAAACCCAAATAACAATATTGCCCTGGAGGGCAATCTAATAATTCTCTACTTTCCGGCGTATTTAACAAAGTTCTACTATCCACAGGTATAGTAATAAAACCATTTCCTTTTAAAAATACTAAAAGTTCGTTGAGTGCGTTAGATTTAATATTAAATTTAATTGCCCATTCTTTCAAAAATGCTTCAATATTTTCGTTATTTTCGTTATTTTCATTATTTTCAGTATTTTCCCTGCTGTCAAAAAAATTAAATTCATCTACTGGCAAAACTGCAGCTACAGGATTTTCATTTTGATTATTAGAAATATTGTCTAATTCAATTTCATCCGTAGAAACTGTGAAAATATCTGGCTTTTTTATATCTTTTTGTCTTATATGACTTGACTTATACAAGCGTCGCCTTATAGACTGTTTGGATAATTGAAGAAGACCTTTATACTTCGGCATCCTACCTAGCACGTTGAGAAAAATAAATCTCCTTATTTATTTAAATCATAATATGTAATAATATGGACTAAAAGCAATAAAAACTAAATATAAGATAATTATAACATTAAAGCCCTCATAGACATTAACATTAGTATCTAGCCCTCATAGACATTATTAATATAATCATTTAAATACATTTACTTTAAAACCGTGGCGACCGATTTTTATAATATTGCATAACAAAGTATATCAAAATATATTTTTTAGAAATAATATTTATGATGACTGATTATAACCGAATTGCAACCGATTTTAGATAGGTGATTTTTTGGTTATGCTCGGTCGTACCTTTTTTTTGCGTTTAATAATAACAATCAGAATAAGCTATTTAAATATTATTATATTTAAATAGTATTAATATTTAAATCGTAAAATATTTTCATTAAATGAAAATATTTTACGATTTCTATAGCCAATCGAACTATATGCCAATTTTTAAAACTTTTATTTATAATGACTGACTATAACCGAATAAACACCGATTTAGATAGGTGATTTTTTGGTTATGCTCGGTCGTACCTTTTTTTTGCTTTTAATAATAACAATCAGAATAAGCTATTTAAATATTATAATCCTGCACTAATATTTCAATAAATAAAAATATTTTACGATTCTACAGCCAATTATATCGAAATATATGCCAATTCTTAAAACTTTTATTTATAATGATAACCGAATAGCAACCGATTTTAGATAGGTGATTTTTTGGTTATGCTCGGTCGTACCTTTTTTTTTGGCTTTTAATAATAACAATCAGAATAAGCTATTAAGAATTTATATACTTACTTCACTGATAATATTTATAGTTTATCACTTGCAAATAATTATTTAAATTTAAAAAAAATACAACTTGGTCACTTTAAAATAATTATTTAAATTTAAAAAAATACAACTTGGTTAAATTAAAAAAAATACAACTTGGTCGCACGGAAGTTAAAAAAGCTGCCAATTTGGAAGAGTGCTTCATATACCCCTTTGATCTACCTAGGATTTAGTGAAAACGAAGAATTAAATAAAAATTATGATTTTTACAAAACTCCCAATGTGTACAATTTAAAATTACAATCTAGTTTTTATAAATAAGTACTCGAATTTGTAATACTATATTTATACTAAATACTCGAAATGTAATATACATATGTTTTTATTCTATAAATTTCGAAATTTTTGCCCCTGTAAAATGAAGAGGGTTGAAGGTACGTGTCTCAATTTTGTATACAAGGTGTAGGTGTGTATTTTTGAGAAAATAATTTCTCATTTTTTCAATCCAGTCCCCCGCCGAGGTGTTGCAGCCTGTTTAATAGATATACCCCCTCACCCATACGAAAAGGGAAACGGGTGAAAATTTTGAATGATTTCGAAAGACACCAACCTATTATACCTAACTTACAAGATATAGGACGTTATCTGAAATGCGGCTTATTTTATAGTCATTTTAAGTTCCAAAAATTCAATTTCATAAACTATATAATAAATTTTGCAATGTAACATTTCTAAGTGATGTAGCTTAGAGGGGGTTGCAGGTAGGGAAATAAATTTTTGGTACAAGTTGTAAGATAGTATTTTTAAGAAAAAAATTTCTCATTTTTTCAATCCAGTCCCCCGCTGAGGTGCTGCAGCCTCTTTAATAAAATTACCCCCTCACCCATAATAAAAGGGAAAGGGGGTAAATTTTTTGAATGGTTTCGAAAGATACCAATCTATTATACCAAACCTACAAGATATAAGACCATATCTGAAATGCGGCTTATTTTATAGTCATTTTAAATACCAAAAATTCAATTTTAGTAGTCCCATAAAAATTCTTTCACCTGTAAAATCCAGGGGGGTAAAGGTACGAAGCTGATTTTTATGCACAATGTGTAACATAGTATATTTAAGAAAATACACAATGTGTAACATAGTATATTTAAGTTTCTCATTTTTTTAATTAATTTCCCCGCTCAAGGTATGTAGCTTATTTCATACATAAGCCCCCTCACCCACTTAAAGAAGGCGGGGGGTAAATTTTTTATATGAAATCGAAATGCACTTATCTGCTGCATCTATGTTAGAAGTAACAATGTTTTATATAAAATCAAACCGGTTCTATAGGCATTTCAAATTTCAAAATTTTTGTTTTAATATTACTATAAAATAGGGGGGCGAGGACCTAGGGCTCCAAATTTTTCTTCTTTATATGGCGTCTATACATATATCTGTGAAACAATGTAAAGATCCGACTATATTTAGGGGTATTTTTTTGAAGTGCACAAAATTGTGCATTTTCAACGCTCCGCTAGGGGGGTTACAGGGAAACGATTTAAAAAAGGATACCATACACATAAATTTCCATCCTTACTTTATAAATGTTGCAATTTTTGTACAAATCGCACGAGTGCTTGTACTATTTCTAAGCGTTTAAAAAAGTGTATTTTTACTTTGCGTACGGCGTACGGCGTACGGCGGACACGGATTTTTTTTTTGTTGATTCTGATTCCCTGACATCTAAAACGTCCAGAAAAATCAAAAACTCGAAAAAAAAATTTTCGAAATTTAGACCGCGCCACAAAGCTTCATATATTTTCAATATATGAAGCAAAATAAACTGGAATACTTCACTAATACAATAAGATAATGCAATTATGAAATGCGAATATATTGTCGCTCGCTCTTTGATACTTACTGTGTTTATATATGTTGTTTACTTACACTACACTTCAATGTTAATTTTTACTTCTGGCTTCAAATGTCAAAATTGTAACTTTAAAAAAGTTGTAAGTTTTTCAAATAATTAAAAAAATATTCAATTATTTAATATAAAATAATTAATTTAATAATTATTAATTTTGAAGTACCTAATTTGTAAACATAACAATATTATTTATTAAAAATATTTATTCTATTATAAAAAATATAGCTTACTAGTTAAAGCCAACGAACTATATATTCTAGAAGCCTAAAGAGGTTATGTTTTCATATAAATGATTGGTCCCAACATCTGACAGGGACGCTACTAATTGGTGTAAAAATAGAAGTCGTGACGTCATTTCGGTTTGTAATTTTTTTTATTGCTTTCTAAGACGAAATTAAAAATTATTTAAATTATAATTAATTATAAATTATCAATAAATAAATAAATTATGCAATAAAAATTATAAATTATGCAATAAAAATGATAAATTATGCAATAAAAATTTTCAAAATAACGAGTGACGTCACAACTTCTATTTTTACACCAATCAGTACATGCCTTAATTATTAAATTTATGTCCGCCAACTGTCATTTACCCCAGCGTCCCTGTCAAATGCTGGAACACGAATTCTAACCTCTTAAGCCTTCTATAATATATAGTTCGTTGGTTAAAGCAATAAAAATTTATGCTCAATATTTTGACAAGTGCTTAGCAATTGAGGGGAAGTAAGCTCATCATCCAGAGCGCTAAGCCCTTAGCCGCTTGTAAGCACCTTAGTGGTCTGGATGCGCGCATTGTCAAAAAAGCAAACCTATCCCTGTGGACCTGCAGACGTATATGCGAGCTGGGGTATACATCCAAAAATCGCATACTGGATGTACTTAACAATCATCAGACCGATCGTAACTTATGGGGCAGTGGTATGGTGGAGGAAGAGTAAACAACTGAACATCCAGAACAAACTAAACAAGATACAAAGAATAGCATGTCTTAATGTAACTGGAGCAATGAGCACAACACCGACGTCAGCACACATAACTATAGAAGAAGAGGCTAGGATGGGGGCTATGAGAATCAAAGGCTTTCAAGGTCTTGACCAGCGAAGGCTGAAAACTCATCCCTCTATGGAATTAGCAGTGAACAACAGATCATATCTAGATATGCCAAGGGATGACTGTAAGATAATACATATTCAACAGACCATTCAAGGTAGTGACTCCAAACAAGTACGACTGGGAACACACAAAGCCAAGGGAGACCGAGCTCTCAATGGTATACAAAGGGATCCGAGACAGATAATGAGGAAGGATCTGGTGTCTATTGACCCAGTGTAAGCAGATCACAGGATCCCTAACAACGGTATTCCAAGCAGAAGTTTACGCAATCCAAATGTGCGCACAAGAGAACTTACGCAGGGGGTACACTAACAAAACCATTACAATCTACTCGGACAGTCAAACGGCTCTAAAGGCTCTCGACTCTCATCAGATGAAATATAACACAGTAATAGATTGTTTCAACACCCTGATTAAGCTAGGAGAAATGAGCAGGGTCACGCTATCATGGATTCTCGCACATGCGGGATATGAAGGCAACGAGATGGCAAATGAATTGGCAGAAGAAGGTGCGGGCTCAATATATACCATTCTGTGGGATGCCAAAATGTCATCTAATGGGATTAATAAAAGAAGAAACCAGATATGCTCAAACCACTTCATGGAACAATAAGGTCGGGATGAAACATTCCAAGCTCTTCATTAAGGAGCCATCGAAGAAAAGAACAAAAGAACTCCTACAGTGCAGCAGGAAAAAGGTCAAAGTCATAACTGGATTCCTAATAGGACACTATGGACTAAGAAAACACTTCCACACTATTAGGCTATCACAGGAACGAGTATGTAGATACTGCCAAGAAGAAGACGAGACGGCAGAACACCTACTATGCGAATGCATGGCCCTCTCTAATAGAAGTCTAAGGTATCTGCATGGGTATATCATTTCTCCATCCGACACATGCAACCTATCTCTATCAAACCTATATAGCTTCATTTGCAGTACAGGTCTGATAGATGAGTAACTATGAGGGATGTTACAATAAGCCTTATGGCTGCAGTGACGTGGCGCTCCAGTGTCATCCCTGTATTAAAACCTTAACCTTAACCTTAACAGCAGATAAAAGTGTCGGTGTAAGTATTTTATTTTTATTTTTTACACAATATAATTATATTAAGTAATTTAAACCAATATTTCGAAAATGTTAATAAATTGTTAAATTAAAATTTCAAGCTCTTCTTTTTGAATTATTGACTTGGATGAAAAAAATAGATATTATAAAATATCCATAATTAAATCGTCTTCACTGGTGAAATCTTTTTTTGTTAATAGTTCAAAAAATTAAAATTGTTAAATTAAAAATACAAATAAATTATAAATCAGTTCGCGTTAAACTCTCTTAGAGGTAACAAGTACTAATTAAAATCACACCACTAATTAATTAATCAGTTCTTAAAACCGGTTAATTTTCTTTATATTCAATTAAATTAGAACAATAAACCTTTAAATTAAAAGTTAAATAAAATAAAATATAAATATAAGTGAAAATTAAGCGAGTTTCGGCTCTTTTGCAAAATGAAGACACATTAGTTGGTCTTAAAAATACTATAATGAAATCTAATAAATAAAGAAAAGTGACCAGTGGGCAATCCACTGTTAAAAATTCAAATTTTTTTAGTCCTCTACAGACATTAAATATTGATGAAAATGATTCATCTGAAATTATCGAAGATAAAATAGTTCCGAAAAACATACCACCTAATATAATATAATAAAGTGTAATAGTGTTGACATTCACAATTTGCTTAAGAAAAACAATATTAGTGACTATTCAATTAAAAAAATTTCTATAGGTCACAAAATCTGTTCTGTCACATATTGTAACATAATCAAAATTTTCTTGATATGTTAGCTGAAGGTAGGTTCGGAGGAGCTGTGTTCGGAAGCTGAGAGCGTTGGGCGCCAGGTCTGAGTGACCTAGCCACAATCACTAAAATAACAAGACCGAGAATTAATTTTTATTTCTTCAAAAAAAAAAAACTACTTCTCTTTTTATGTACTCTCAGCCTCCAGGATCATTGGGATTTCCTCCTTGTTGCCGGCTCAGCACAGTCTGTGGGGTGTGGGTCGACCAATGATCCTTCTAATCACCATATTGTCGGACTAGGTAACTCTTCAATCCAAAACACTTGTTACATCATAACAATTTGAATGGATCGAAAGGAACATTCTGACTACGCTGGTTCACTACCATTTCCACCTAGCCAGCCATGATCACGAAAGCAAACCAAAAAAAAAAAAAAAATTTTCGATATATATATATATATAATATAAATGACAGCTCCCAATTAATTTTTTTCAATTTTTTTCTTCAGGAATATACACATATATATAGATATATATATAATTAAATATATTGGCAGCTATGCATTGCCATCAGACTAATATTAACAAAAAAAAACACATACCTTTTTTTCTTTTCCCCAGCGGTTACATGGCTGCTCCTGACATGTCTGGAGAACCCGAAACCCTGAAAACGCGATAACTACAATTTTTGTTTTTTTTTATAAATAAATAATTATATATATATATGTACACCCAAAAAAATAGTAACAATTCTAGAAATAACAAAAAAAAACTACTCTACACAATTTTTAATACAAGAAAACCCAAAACTTTAATATGACACAAAAAAAATTAATAATGACAAAAAAAAAACAAAGGAATTCCCACGATGACCGCTTCCAGGCAGGACTGCTGACGATGACAAAACTCGACTACTCTGGAACCAGGACTCGACGCAGGAACACAGGACACAACAAAACAGGAAAAATTAACAACGACGACGATTATTTGCGACGACGATTATGCGCGCGCGCTGGACACTTATAATTTTTTTTTTTAGCCGGTACAAACTATTAACTTATAATTCTTTTCTTTCCTTGTTTTTT
>OX457088.1:30222743-30291829 GCA_949752835.1 Empis stercorea
AAAAAAAAATTGATTATAAAAACAAAAAACAAGGAAAGAAAAGAATTATAAGTTAATAGTTTGTACCGGCTAAAAAAAAAAAATTATAAGTGTCCAGCGCGCGCGCATAATCGTCGTCGCAAATAATCGTCGTCGTTGTTAATTTTTCCTGTTTTGTTGTGTCCTGTGTTCCTGCGTCGAGTCCTGGTTCCAGAGTAGTCGAGTTTTGTCATCGTCAGCAGTCCTGCCTGGAAGCGGTCATCGTGGGAATTCCTTTGTTTTTTTTTGTCATTATTAATTTTTTTTGTGTCATATTAAAGTTTTGGGTTTTCTTGTATTAAAAATTGTGTAGAGTAGTTTTTTTTTGTTATTTCTAGAATTGTTACTATTTTTTTGGGTGTACATATATATATATAATTATTTATTTATAAAAAAAAACAAAAATTGTAGTTATCGCGTTTTCAGGGTTTCGGGTTCTCCAGACATGTCAGGAGCAGCCATGTAACCGCTGGGGAAAAGAAAAAAAGGTATGTGTTTTTTTTTGTTAATATTAGTCTGATGGCAATGCATAGCTGCCAATATATTTAATTATATATATATCTATATATATATGTGTATATTCCTGAAGAAAAAAATTGAAAAAAATTAATTGGGAGCTGTCATTTATATTATATATATATATATATATCTAAAAATTTTTTTTTTTTTTTGGTTTGCTTTCGTGATCATGGCTGGCTAGGTGGAAATGGTAGTGAACCAGCGTAGTCAGAATGTTCCTTTTCGATCCATTCAAATTGTTATGATGTAACAAGTGTTTTGGATTGAAGAGTTACCTAGTCCGACAATATGGTGATTAGAAGGATCATTGGTCGACCCACACCCCACAGACTGTGCTGAGCCGGCAACAAGGAGGAAATCCCAATGATCCTGGAGGCTGAGAGTACATAAAAAGAGAAGTAGTTTTTTTTTTTTGAAGAAATAAAAATTAATTCTCGGTCTTGTTATTTTAGTGATTGTGGCTAGGTCACTCAGACCTGGCGCCCAACGCTCTCAGCTTCCGAACACAGCTCCTCCGAACCTACCTTCAGCTAACATATCAAGAAAATTTTGATTATGTTACAATATGTGACAGAACAGATTTTGTGACCTATAGAAATTTTTTTAATTGAATAGTCACTAATATTGTTTTTCTTAAGCAAATTGTGAATGTCAACACTATTACACTTTATTATATTATATTAGGTGGTATGTTTTTCGGAACTATTTTATCTTCGATAATTTCAGATGAATCATTTTCATCAATATTTAATGTCTGTAGAGGACTAAAAAAATTTGAATTTTTAACAGTGGATTGCCCACTGGTCACTTTTCTTTATTTATTAGATTTCATTATAGTATTTTTAAGACCAACTAATGTGTCTTCATTTTGCAAAAGAGCCGAAACTCGCTTAATTTTCACTTATATTTATATTTTATTTTATTTAACTTTTAATTTAAAGGTTTATTGTTCTAATTTAATTGAATATAAAGAAAATTAACCGGTTTTAAGAACTGATTAATTAATTAGTGGTGTGATTTTAATTAGTACTTGTTACCTCTAAGAGAGTTTAACGCGAACTGATTTATAATTTATTTGTATTTTTAATTTAACAATTTTTATTTTTTTAACTATTAACAAAAAAAGATTTCACCAGTGAAGACGATTTAATTATGGATATTTTATAATATCTATTTTTTTCATCCAAGTCAATAATTCAAAAAGAAGAGCTTGAAATTTTAATTTAACAATTTATTAACATTTTCGAAATATTGGTTTAAATTACTTAATATAATTATATTGTGTAAAAAATAAAAATAAAATACTTACACCGACACTTTTATCTGCTGTTAAGGTTAAGGTTAAGGTTTTAATACAGGGATGACACTGGAGCGCCACGTCACTGCAGCCATAAGGCTTATTGTAACATCCCTCATAGTTACTCATCTATCAGACCTGTACTGCAAATGAAGCTATATAGGTTTGATAGAGATAGGTTGCATGTGTCGGATGGAGAAATGATATACCCATGCAGATACCTTAGACTTCTATTAGAGAGGGCCATGCATTCGCATAGTAGGTGTTCTGCCGTCTCGTCTTCTTCTTGGCAGTATCTACATACTCGTTCCTGTGATAGCCTAATAGTGTGGAAGTGTTTTCTTAGTCCATAGTGTCCTATTAGGAATCCAGTTATGACTGACCTTTTTCCTGCTGCACTGTAGGAGTTCTTTTGTTCTTTTCTTCGATGGCTCCTTAATGAAGAGCTTGGAATGTTTCATCCCGACCTTATTGTTCCATGAAGTGGTTTGAGCATATCTGGTTTCTTCTTTTATTAATCCCATTAGATGACATTTTGGCATCCCACAGAATGGTATATATTGAGCCCGCACCTTCTTCTGCCAATTCATTTGCCATCTCGTTGCCTTCATATCCCGCATGTGCGAGAATCCATGATAGCGTGACCCTGCTCATTTCTCCTAGCTTAATCAGGGTGTTGAAACAATCTATTACTGTGTTATATTTCATCTGATGAGAGTCGAGAGCCTTTAGAGCCGTTTGACTGTCCGAGTAGATTGTAATGGTTTTGTTAGTGTACCCCCTGCGTAAGTTCTCTTGTGCGCACATTTGGATTGCTAAACTTCTGCTTGGAATACCGTTGTTAGGGATCCTGTGATCTGCTTACACTGGGTCAATAGACACCAGATCCTTCCTCATTATCTGTCTCGGATCCCTTTGTATACCATTGAGAGCTCGGTCTCCCTTGGCTTTGTGTGTTCCCAGTCGTACTTGTTTGGAGTCACTACCTTGAATGGTCTGTTGAATATGTATTTGATCTTACAGTCATCCCTTGGCATATCTAGATATGATCTGTTGTTCACTGCTAATTCCATAGAGGGATGAGTTTTCAGCCTTCGCTGGTCAAGACCTTGAAAGCCTTTGATTCTCATAGCCCCCATCCTAGCCTCTTCTTCTATAGTTATGTGTGCTGACGTCGGTGTTGTGCTCATTGCTCCAGTTACATTAAGACATGCTATTCTTTGTATCTTGTTTAGTTTGTTCTGGATGTTCAGTTGTTTACTCTTCCTCCACCATACCACTGCCCCATAAGTTACGATCGGTCTGATGATTGTTAAGTACATCCAGTATGCGATTTTTGGATGTATACCCCAGCTCGCATATACGTCTGCAGGTCCACTGGGATAGGTTTGCTTTTTTGACAATGCGCGCATCCAGACCACTAAGCTGCTTACAAGCGGCTAAGGGCTTAGCGCTCTGGATGATGAGCTTACTTCCCCTCAATTGCTAAGCACTTGTCAAAATATTGAGCATAAATTTTTATTGCTTTAACCAACGAACTATATATTATAGAAGGCTTAAGAGGTTAGAATTCGTGTTCCAGCATCTGACAGGGACGCTGGGGTAAATGACAGTTGGCGGACATAAATTTAATAATTAAGGCATGTACTGATTGGTGTAAAAATAGAAGTTGTGACGTCACTCGTTATTTTGAAAATTTTTATTGCATAATTTATCATTTTTATTGCATAATTTATAATTTTTATTGCATAATTTATTTATTTATTGATAATTTATAATTAATTATAATTTAAATAATTTTTAATTTCGTCTTAGAAAGCAATAAAAAAAATTCCAAACCGAAATGACGTCACGACTTCTATTTTTACACCAATTAGTAGCGTCCCTGTCAGATGTTGGGACCAATCATTTATATGAAAACATAACCTCTTTAGGCTTCTAGAATATATAGTTCGTTGGCTTTAACTAGTAAGCTATATTTTTTATAATAGAATAAATATTTTTAATAAATAATATTGTTATGTTTACAAATTAGGTACTTCAAAATTAATAATTATTAAATTAATTATTTTATATTAAATAATTGAATATTTTTTTAATTATTTGAAAAACTTACAACTTTTTTAAAGTTACAATTTTGACATTTGAAGCCAGAAGTAAAAATTAACATTGAAGTGTAGTGTAAGTAAACAACATATATAAACACAGTAAGTATCAAAGAGCGAGCGACAATATATTCGCATTTCATAATTGCATTATCTTATTGTATTAGTGAAGTATTCCAGTTTATTTTGCTTCATATATTGAAAATATATGAAGCTTTGTGGCGCGGTCTAAATTTCGAAAATTTTTTTTTCGAGTTTTTGATTTTTCTGGACGTTTTAGATGTCAGGGAATCAGAATCAGCAAAAAAAAAATCCGTGTCCGCCGTACGCCGTACGCCGTACGCAAAGTAAAAATACACTTTTTTAAACGCTTAGAAATAGTACAAGCACTCGTGCGATTTGTACAAAAATTGCAACATATATTTTTTGTTTTTATAATCAATTTTTTTTTTTCACTTGAGATACCAATTTTTTCTCTGTTTTATTTTATTTCCTTTTTTTTTGTTTTTTTAACACACTTAATAATTTCAAATTTTCTTTCCAATAATAAATCGGGTTTTTTTTTTTTCTTGTAATTTTAAAATTTCAAATACAAATCCTTTCACATAAAACCCTTTTGTCGCAATCGTTTAATTTGTTTTTTTTTTAATTCATCACCACTGACATAATTCAAAAAAAAAAATCTTAATTTTCTTCTTAAAAAAAAAATACTTTTCTTAATTTTAATTTAAGAAAAAAAAAATTATTACACAAAAAAAAACCCCGATACAAAATAAAATAAATAACAAAAACTGTGTCCAGCGCGACCGTCGAAACATGAATCCCCGAATCTTGACTTTTTCCGACACATCATCCCACTTTTTTCTGCCCTTCATTCGACCCCAGGTCAAATGAAGAGCATCTATTGTATTGGGTCGGAAAAAGTCAACTCACCACCACCACAGCGACATCTGGTAGTAAATAAATAGACACTTAACAAAACAACACCAACATACAGAAATAAAAATATTCGACAATTTAAGTTGACATGACATAACACAAAAAAGTAACAAACCCAGCATGGCCGGCGATATTTGGCAGGTAAATCATTTTTGTTTATTATTTTTCTTTATAATTATATTTTTAATTTCCCTTTTTGTTTTTAGGTGTGTTTAAAAAAAATAAATTTGGGGTGTCACAATATGACGAAGTGGTTAATTTATTTACATTAAATAAGTATGAATTTTTTTCATACACTGTAAAAAGTGATAAACCTTTTAAAGTTGTATTATCGGGGTTAGATAAATCTGACACAAATGAACTAAAACAAGAATTAATCAACAAAGGTTTACAATGTATTGATGTTAAATTAGTTGAAAACAAGACTACTTATAATAGATACTTAATTTTATATATAGTTTATTTAAAAAATTCCATCAAACTTAATGAATTAAGACAACGTATCACAAATATAAACCATATACGAGTACGTTGGGAATACCAATCAAAAATATAAATAAACTAACACAATGTTACAATTGTCAAATGTTTGGTCACGGTTCCTTCAACTGCAAGGTAAAAACATTCTGTGCTATATGCTCAGGAAACCATAAAACTTCAGAATGCAGCTCTTTGACGTTAAAGTGTGCCAATTGCAATGGAAATCATAAATCAACGAGTCCAGATTGTCCCAGTAGGAAAAGCTTTATTAATATTAGAGCAAAGCTTTCACCTAAAACAAATACTCATGATTATAATCGTAATATTAATCTATATAGTAATTATAACAATAATTTTCCTATGACTATAACAAATTCTAATCAAAACTGTTCTCAGCAATCAAACATTTGGTCGAATTTTAAATTCAATTCTAATCAAACTACTAATAATACACAGTATTCAAACAATAATGTTAATAATAATTCAGCAAACGAAAATCTATTTAGTTTTTCTGAACTTAAATCTTCAACGTTTGAACTAATTAATAAATTAAAAAATTGTAATACTAAAATGGAACAATTTGATGCCATTACCAACTTAGCATTTAAATTTCTATCATATTGTGTGATTTTACTGTAGTCAAAATTTTATGTTGGAATGCTAGAGGCATTCGTCATAAAAAAGATGAATATTTTGAATTTATGTTAAGTCAGAAAATCGATATTGGTCTTATTAGCGAAACATGGTTAAATCCTGACATTACCTTAGGTCATGGTAAATTTTTTTATTACAAAAGAGATCGTACAAACGGGCGTGGAGGTGGTGTAGCCATTATTATTAATAAAAATATAAAACATGAGCTTTTGCCAAATATTAACACCAAGTTAGTAGAAAATATTGGTCTACAAATTTCTTTATCAGATGGCAGTACTTTTAAAATCGTTTCATGCTATTTTCCTGGTAATAGTTCTGGTAACCAAAACTCTAAAGTTATATTTCACAATAATATGAAGAAACTGTCAAGAATTTCTGGTAAATATATTTTGGGTGGCGATTGTAATTGTAGAAACCAGGCGTGGGATTGCTTACGTGCAAATGCTTGGGGAAATATTCTAAATAATTTAATATAATCAAACAATTTTATCCTATTTCCAGCAGATCCAACCTACATTCCCAATAATTGTAAAGCAAATCCTTCTACCATTGATTTTTTCCTTACAAATTCCATCAATATACTTTCACCCCCAATGGTCCTAAACGCACTTAGCTCAGATCATTTACCTGTGCAAACAAATTTGAATGTGAACTGTATTGATTCAGAAAATTTAGTTTTTAACTTCTAAAAAGCAAATTGGAATCATTATGCTGATCATATTAAAAATAATACAAACCCAAATTTTTTTTTTATAAATATTAACTCGGTAGATGAAATTGAAAATATTACTGAAAATTTCACAAAATTAATTAATGATTCTATCGAACATAGTGTTCCTAAAATATCTAAAAACATTAATTACATTAAACCGCTACCGCAGTCAATTAAATATTTAATAATAAAACGTAATATTGCTCGTAGAAATTGGATGAGATACAGGAATGAATCTTTTAAATTCGAAATGGTACAGCTAAATCGTATAATTAGAGACAATATTTTAAAACATAGAAATACCTCTTGGAACATTTTATTGTCAAAATTAGGTAAATCTTCACTTCCTTTTTGGAATGTAACAAAAATAATTAAAAAAAACATAAATCAATTCCCACTTTAGTGGAAAATAATTAAAATTTTTACACAATTAGTGAAAAAGCTGATATTCTGGCGGAAAAATTTTACTCGAATCATATTGTATCTCAACATCTTAGTGACATAAACACAGCTCAATTAGTACAAAATTCTATTTTTAAAATTGAAAATACGAGTAGTGTTATACCAGAGTCCTATTTTGTTTCAGATAAATATATTTCTTTTTTAATAAGATCCTTAAAAAACAAAAAATCTCCAGGTCCTGACGGTATTAGTAATTTGTGTTTAAAAAAGCTTCCAAAAATTGGAGTGAGTTATTTAACATATATCATTAACTGCTGTCTCAATTTAAGCCACTTTCCATTGTTTTGGAAAAATACAAAAATTATTCCAATTAATAAACCTGGTAAACCTAGCACCAGTCCAAACTCGTACAGACCAATTAGCCTTTTAAATACTATGAGTAAAATAATTGAAAAAGTTATCAAAAACAAACTTGAAAATTTCATAGAAGATAACAATCTATTACCCGACCAACAATTCGGCTTTCGCCAAGCTCATAGTACAGTCCACCCGTTATCTCGTATTACAAAAACAATTAAAAATAATTTTATTAATAATCATTCTACAGGAATGGTAGTCCTGGATATCAAAGCAGCCTTTAATTCAGTATGGCACCAAGGTCTTTTACATAAAATGTTGTTGTTTGGTTTTGATATCCATGTAATTAAATTAGTTCAAAGTTTTCTTGCAAATCGTTGTTTTAAAGTCCATATTAATAAAAGCACCTCTAAATCTTTTAAAATCCCAGCAGTAGATTTAAGTCTCTATTTTTAAGTACTAGCGTAAATTATTTTTATAAAATTTATAAGGTGGTTTTTCAAATTTTCCGCATCAAATAAATTTTAATGTTCAATAAATTCCTTTTTTTGTATATAACATATTACAGTAAGTAAAGGATTCATAATTCCTAAAACTCTGTAAGTTCTAGTTTTATTTATTTATTTATTTATTTATTCAACCAAACAAGGTATACAATTAACAATATACAATATAAAAATATTTGACTTAAATGTAATTATAAGAATAAGAACCTTAATGTAAGTAATGTACATCTTAGATATAATTATACTATAAATATAGACTATAAAATTGATAACAATAAAAACATAGCGTAATACTTATAAGCTAAGTTATATTGTAAGGATGTGTGGGATAGGTTATTGTAGGGTGCCAAGTATTCTTTTCTTAAAGACACTTTTTGAAATAGATAGTGAGAAGTGTGAGCTGAATTTGTTCAATATCGTGCAACATCTAGTTATGGGCTCGTTCCTACCATAGTCGGTACGATGTGTTAACAATTGTGTATTTCTAGTTTGTCTCACGTCATTGTTGAACTTTATTCTTTCAGATAAGAAAGAAACGTCAATATTATTATTTAAGACATCGAAAGTAAAGCAAGAGGTTAAGAGGTCACGTCGTGAAGCTATTTTAGTCTAGATGTATAAGACGGAAGGTTTGTGAAGTCGTTTGGGTTAAAAAGAGCACGAAGGCCAAAAAGAAGACATTTTTTTTGAATTGATACAATTCTGTCCCTATGTAATTGATAACATGGTTCCCAAATAGGGCATGCAATTGGACGAACAAAGGCACAGTACAAAGTTTTTGTAACCCAAACGTTACCGAACTCTTTGGCTCTCCTCTTGATAAAGCCGAGCATCTTGTTGCCTCTAGAAATAATGGAATCGTAATGAAGATTAAAATTCAGTTAAGAGTCTAATATGACTCCAAGGTCATTGATATGGTTTACACGGTGAAGTGTTGTGTCATTTAATTGATAGTTATATAGTATTACAGATTTTTTTCTAGAAAAGCTAATGATGTGGCATTTACTAACATTAAGATCCATTTTGACTGAAGTGCACCACAATTCTAATATTTTAAGTTTAGATGCAAAGAATTGATAATCGGAAATGTTAGTTATAATTTGAAATATTTTTAGATCATCAGCATAGAGTAGATGGGGGATATCGTGTTATAGCTGGGATAAGTCGTGAATTAAGATATTAATTAAGAGAGGGCCTAAGTGGCTGCCTTGAGGTACACCTGAAGAAACATTTATATGCCTGGAAAGTAGTCCTTGAAATTTTACAACTTGACTTCTTCCACTGAGATATGACATAATCCAACTCAATAGTGACAAATCAAAGCCAATTTTCCTCAATTTACCCTCTAGGACTTTATGGTCAACCCGGTCGAAAGCTTTACTAAAATCAGTATAGACAGCGTCTATCTGATGCCCCTGTTCCATGTTACATAACAGGTTTGATGTAAAAACCATAAGGTTGGTGGTGGTAGACCTACCTTTTCTGAAACCGTGTTGTTGTTCATTTAGAAGAGGGTTAATTATTGGTGATATTTTGTCAGTAATGATTTTCTCAAATATTTTCGGTATGCTTGATAGTATGGCAATACCTCTGTAGTTGTCTATATTGGATTTGTCACCATTGTTATATATTGGAATTAGATAAGATGATTTCCATGCTCACGGGAATGAACCTATAGATAGAGATTTATTGAAAATTAGACTTAATGGTTTAGATAGCTCTCCAGCGCAGTTACAAAGAAAAGCAGGAGGTATTAAGTCAGGACCAGGAACCTTTTTTGTGTCGATATTGGTCAATTCATTAAAAATTTCGTCAATTGAGATACTGAGTGAGCTTAAAAGAGGGTTCTGATTGGTGGTTGTAGAGTTGATGTTAGTGTGTGAATCGGATTCTGGTCTGTAACATTCGGAGAAACGGTCAGCAAATAGGTCGCAAATAACACGTGTACTTCTAGAAGATTTGTCCCCCTTGAACATTGTGGCGGGGTAACCGGAGCATTTTCATTTGAGATTCACGAATTCGAAAATTTTTTTAGGATCAGTTAAAAGATTCTGTCCTAGATTATTGATGTAAGATTCATATGACGTGCGAGCTAGAGTTGAAAATTCTGTGGCAAGATCATTATGCTCCTGAATTAAAAAAGGATCAGGATTAGCACCTTGTTTAATTTTTTTATATAGTTTATTTTTTATATAGAAGAATCTATTGCGTAATGATCTGAGATCCCTATCTAGCCATGGTCTGAGATCCCTATCTAGCGTAATGATCTGAGATCCCTATCTAGCCATTCAGTCAACTTATTCTTTTGGATTATTTTAGGGACGTAAGTGTCAATAATTTGTAAAATAGTAGAATATAAAGTTGAAACATTAGAATCTAGATCGTTGGATGAGAGTATTTCAGACCATTTAATGGAAGAGAATGCAGTGTTTAAACCATCAAAATCAGAGTTTTTAAAATCATTTACAATTTTATTATTGTAAGATTTATTGGAAAAAATTTCAGTGGATTTGAGCTCAACTACAACTGCTGTATGGTGAAGTGTGTTTGAGAATAAATTCTCAGCATCACTAGCTGGCTCAACAACCACTTCGTCATAAGCATTACAAAAGATGAGGTCAAGCCAACTTCCATTATTGTTAGGACTATGAATTATTTGATGAATATCATTACCATAAAAATTTTCAATTATTTGAAAATCGATATCATTGTTAAAATTTATAGGATTGAGATGGTTGTCTTCTTTGCAAACATGAAAGATAAATTAGGACGGTTAAAGTCACCAAATATAAAAACATCATCCACCTCATTCATAGTTGAGTATATAGTACAGAAAGATTCAAAGAATTCGCTATATACAACTTCGTCTGAATTAGGGGGGATATAAACTACCCCAACAAGAATAGTTTTATTATCAAGAATTAGTTTGATAAAAATGTGTTCGAAATATTTTGAAGTAGGAGTTGAAATGCTCACATGAGACAAGGTATTACGTACTGCAAATAATACACGGCCGCCCCTTGACAGACCTGTAGATTTGTAGTCACGGTCATTTCTGTAGATTGTCCATTCACTAGAAGCAATTTCAGCATTTATAAAAGAGTCATTTAACCATGTTTCGATAATAGCTAGAAGGTCAAAATGGCAAGAATTTAAGTCTGTGAAAATTTTTTGTAATTTTCCTCGCATACCACCGCAGTTGTGGTAAAAAAAACGAAGAGAACTTTATAATTTAGGTTTACCAGAATGAGGATCTCTTTGGTAAGGGATGAAAAAACCTATCATTGTTTCCGCGAGATTTTTGAAGATATGAAATTCTTTTAGAGTTTAAGTGAGAAGCGTATGAAGAGAGATCACTAGAGACTTGTTCGGAGGAGATACCGAAATTTTCATGGAAACAATAGTATAGTTTTCGCAAAGTGTCAAGGTCAGTAGGTAGTCCTTCTTTTTGAATTGCGACTATGATGTTAGTTTTTGTTTTTCCGTCAATACAGACAGTGCTAGATTTATCATGTAAGTAAGCTAGATAAATTCGAATGTTGTTATAAATGATGTTATCTCTCAAACGAGATAATAAATAGCGAATATCGACCCTGTCAGCCGAGTTAATTGTATTTTTGACGCCAGGAGGAAATAAAGGATCCAAAAATGATTTTTGTGGGTTGTTAGGCAGAATATTAGAAGATTGGAAAGTATGACTGGAAACATCAGATGTACCTGTATATGTATGAGGGATGTCACGGACAGGGATAAGGGGATTTAAAGTAGGACCCTGTACAAAGCTGGAAATTTTTCTTAGCTTTGTTGAGATAATTTTTTTGAAAGATTTTCTACTATTGTTATTGTTTATTTTTTAAGCATTGTTGTCTGTAGGCGAAGATGTCTCATGGCATTGAACTACGGGGGGATTATTCCTTGCAATAGGATCAAGACTAGAGGTGGAATTGGCAATAGTTGATTTGTTTGGGACAGAAATGTAGTAGGGAGTAGGATTTAAGGTATGACCTTGTACAAAATACGGATACTTAGATGTAAAATTACCATAATCTGTAATGTTATTCATATTATTGTTATTGTCATTACTATTGGTAATATGATTATCATTAATATTACCATGGCTAGTATTAAACTTAATATTATTGTTAGTGCTATTATTTTTTGTTATTTTATTTTTAGTATTATTATAATCAATCCCTTGCTTAAAAAGAAAATTACCAGTTTTGAAAACACTGCTGTTTGTTTCTTTGAGTAACCATGCATATTGACTGTAAAATTTCAGCGAGATAGCTGTAATTCTGCAATTTAATTCGATCTGTAATTTCAGCGAGATAGCTGATTGATCCCCTTTGTACTTCTTGGACCGTGGCTTCAATTTGGAGCACGTAAAAGTTGTTATATGAAGTACATCCTTTAGGTAGTCTGTGAGCTGGGATTTTACTGGATGAGAACCACTTACGTAAACATGGAAAATACTTATCTCCTTAAAAAGCTGAATATTATTACTGCGGTCCTGTTTTTTATTATTATTAATATTAATATTATTATTTTTAGTTTTTTTACTATTATTATTATTATTCTTTTTACTATTATTATTATTATTATTATTATTATTATTATTATTATTATTATTATTATTATTATTATTATTATTATTATTATTATTATTATTACTATTACTATTATTATTATTACTATTATTACTATTATTACTTAATTTATTTAGCCTGTAACTCCACTCCGTTTTGGACACACTGGACACCAAATTTGAAGATTGGAGATTGTTGAGCTATTTCAGGTTCTGGTATGCTGATAACTTCTGGAGATGACGGTCTAGATTCAAGATCAATTGTTAACAATTCTGGTGTAAGGGCAATACGCTTTAATTTAGAGGGAGAGAAACATGCGTCACGATTAGTTATTGGAGAGCATCCAACATCACTCGTCTCTACTGATGGTGTAGTAACTGCAGTGCTTAAAGATGATGGGCTAATATATTGAAGATTGTTAATTGTATTTTTCCACGAATTTAGTTCAGAGGCTACCATTTGCTGTTCGAAGTTGTTAGGTATAGATGAGCAAAGCTGAAGATTATCGATTTTAGAGCACAAATCTTCATTACTAGATGCGAGTGTGGCGTAACATTTATGAAATTCATTAATAGGAAGTAGTAATTTCTTGCAGATTTGGGCATCGATGGATTTTAGAATATATTCAGATAAATTACCATGTACGCCAGGCAGAGCATTGTTGATATCGTTTATAATGGACTTTGTAGATTGTTCCTTAGATTGAATTTGTTTAGATATATCAGACACATTGCTAATAAAATTGTCAAATGATTTAGCCATAACGTTAAAATTGTCATATTTATAGTAGAAAGGGACTGTTGCTTCCGGATAATATTATCTTTATCATTATTAAGTTTGTTAATCATGTTGACTATGTTGTTATACAATTGTCTGAATAAAAGTTCCGTGTTTTGACAATCATCACAAATAAAGTGAGTTTCGAGTATTGGATGATACCAATCCCTGGGTGCACCAATACACGGCCCATGAAATCTTCTATTGCAGAAAGCTTTACATTGAACTATTTTAGATTTGTTGTCATAGGCAGTACAATGTTCCATACTACATTTATATTCCATTATAAATGATATTATGTATATTTATTATATTATATAAAAGTTTAATTTTAAATTATGTTTAATTTAACAAAAAAAAAATGGTAAATGCACTCTGGTTATATATACAGTTGCTCACAAAAGTATCCGGCCACTTCTTTTATTCAGTAGAATTAATCTTAGACGTTAAGTTTTAAATATCAGAAAACAAATAATTATTATTTTTTAACATTATTTAGTCTTGTAATTTATAATCCAATCATAGAAATATCAAAATTAAGTATACTTCAGAAAAAATCGACAACCAAACAATTAAGTACATAATTCGGAAATGCAATTTTTCTCGAATGACGCACTATTTGGAAACTATTTGGTAACTAAACTTACTTTGGGGAAGTCCCCCGTATGCATACACACTTAGTGGCCGACTTTAGTGTCAATTGTTTTATGAATTCGGACAGCTATGTAAGTTTTTCTGATAATTAATTCATTTTTCTAATATGTTTTTCTAGTATTATACAATGCATTAGTAAAGGATTTTTATAGCCAATAATAAAAAATATACTTAATTGAAAATGAAGTGAAAAACATTAAATATTTTGCACCAAGTAGGGTGGCCGGATACTTTTGTGAGCAACTGTATATATAATTAGTACAATAATTATATGGTATAATAATATTGTTTTTTTTTTATTTGAACTCGCAGTTAATATTTAATAAATTATTTTTTAATTGAAATTATGACATATAAAACAAATTAAATCAGAAATTAAAGTATATAATGTTTATATAGAAGTATATGAAAAAGAACAACAACAACAACAAAAATTAGTTGGCAAAAAAAAAGTTTAATTTTGTTTATTATTTTATAAAAAAAAAAGAACGAAGGTAAATAAACTGGGTTAAAGCAGAATAAAAATTAATTAATGTCAATTGCAAGGTCAGCAAAAAGATATAAAATAAATTTTCTTTTTTATTCACTAGGCACTTTAAGTAATTTCTACTGAAAGTAAATAAAATAAGTCAATGCACTCAATGTAAATTTAATAATTTGTGAATATTAATGTTAATATATTTTTATCGGTTTTATTTTTTATTTTTTTTGGGAGCGAATTAAACACGTCCGCACAGGTTGAAAATTATAATTATATGCAGGTTGAAAATTATAATTATATTTTAATAAGCTCACTGTAAATATTAAATTGAAATAAATGAAATGAAAAATAAATTATAAATATTATAAAAGCTAAAAAAATATTTAATTTAAGATTTAAATTAAATAATAAGATTTTCCTAATTTTTTCCTAATTACAATTGTAATTTTATTGTTTTTCGGCACATAGGGTAAAAGCACTTGAAGACGGCCAGCACTAGTTTTCGGGCAATTTAAATTAAATGTTAGTGTAACTATAAAGAAATGTGAGTTCTAAGTTTATTTTCATTTGTTGAAGTGTTCTGCACACATATGCAAATTTGTGTATGGGGTTGCAATATTAATACACAGTTATAAATACATTTAGTTGCATCAACATTTTTCATAGAGAAGCTCAGTTTTATTTATTTATTTATTTATTCATTTATTACAATCAGAAACCAATGAAGGTTTATATCAAGATTGCTGAGCAAACAACCATGAACCTTATAACAAAATATAACAAAAGTAAAATAAAATTCATAAGAATTTAGAATAATAACAATAATACTAGTAATCTTAAGATTAGAATTAAGCAAAAAATATAATAAAAATGAAATTAAGCTAGTGGGAAAAAACTACCTTATTTTTTTTAAAGAGAAAGAAAGAGAAAGACAAAGAAGAGCACAGCACACATAAGTCAGATCAATCACCAAACAATGCAGAACAGTACCTACCCACCAAAATAAAAAACGAGTCAAAACACGATAAGAACGGAAGCCATGATAGACGGAGAACCTACTCTATCAATCAGCTTACTAATTAGAGTTGAGAAAATCAATAAGGTACTTTTTAAAGGCAATGGCTGACAAAGATTCATTTTTATAAATTTGTGGAAGCGAATTCCAACAAATAGAAGCACGACTAAAAAAGGACAGGCTCATGTATTGAGAAGAACTCCTAGGAACAATAACATTAAGAGCAAGCCTTGGTGATCTGACAAAGATAATGCTATGATATAAATACCTAGGAGTACAGTTGACAATAATGTTACGAAAGAGAATAACAACTCTGCTAATTAGGAAGTTATTAAAACTACAAATAAGGAAACGATTTATAGAGGGCGAGATGGAATCATACCTTTTTAGCCCAAAGCAGAATCTCATAGCTTCATTAAAAACTAAATGCAACTTATTGATAAGAAGACCACACGAACCACTAAAAATTTCACAACCATATAGTAGATTAGGCATAATTAGGGCGTGATAAAGCTTAATTCGAAGGGAGCAGGGCAAATAGTAGTAAAAATTAAACAGCTTGCGAAGACCATAGCGAATTTTACTCAAAACACTGTTAATATGATCATCCCAAGATAAAGAATGAAGCCAAGGCTCTTAACTTTGTTGGAAAAAGGCACAGTAGTGCCATTAACAATAATAGGATTTAGCAGGCCACTGATTGAATACTTATAAAAAGCTATATTTTTAGACTTAAGCGGATTTATAGAAAGTTTATTGGCAGAGGCCCAATTACAAATCCTACTAACATCCTCATTAATTTCAATAACCAAAGTCTCAATCTCATTAATTGAAGACGAGTGAAGCACTTGCACATCATCTGCAAAAATATGAACCTTACAATGCTTGCACTCAGATGGAAGATCATTAATGAAGAGTAAAAACAAAAGCGGACCAAGAATGGAACCCTGAGGAACTCCCTTAGAGAGAAAAAGAAAAGAGGAAAAGACATCATCAATTACAACGCTCTGACTTCTACCAGAAATGTAAGAAAAAATCAGGTTACAAGCCGAACTGTTGAATTTAAATTGATTTTTCAACTTATGGCAGAGAACCGAGTGGTTCACACTATCAAATGCCTTGCTGAAGTCCAATAGAAGAAGAATCGAAATCCTTTTCTGATCAATATTAATTCTAATGGATTCAGAAATATCCAACATGGCCGTTGTAGTGCTATGAGCCCTTCTGAACCCAGATTGAGTAGCCGAAAGAAGATTATTAATATTAAGATAGAAAAGAATTTGGTTTTTGATAATAATTTCGAAAGACTTAGAGAGAGACGGAAGAATACTAATAGGACGCAAATCAGAAAGTAAAGTAGGATTACGAATCTTGGGAATAGGAATAACTTTAGCTGATTTCCAGCCAACAGGAAACACAGAGGAAGTGAGAATAAGATTAAAGAGTAGAAGAAGAGACGGACCAAAAACAGGGAAAACTAATTTAATAAAGCTGATGGGAATGCTGTCCAGGCCAATTGCCTTAGATTTAACAGCACAGATGGCAGAGTATAACTGATCCAAATTAATATTGGAGAAAGAAAAAGCACCATCAAATGGCTGGGCAAAAAGTGGAGAAGTAGATAAAGCGCTAGAGGGAGAGTCAACAAAAAATGAATTAACATTATCTGGCTCAAAATCAGGTACAAAAGCATCTGAATCATTAAGCGTACCAAAAGATTTAACCCTATTCTAGTACTCTTTAGGTGTAGTAGCAGAACGAAAGTTATTAATACCAAAGTTAATTTTAGCTTTACGAATATTTTTAGTAACCTTATTACGGTAGAAGCAATAGGATTTCCATTGAGTACTGGATCGATCATTGAGACCTGATTCACAAAAAGCTTTAAAAGCACAATCCCGTAAGCTTTTGGCAACTAAAATATCAGGAGAGTCATGCCCCCTTGAACAATTGAGTTTACGTAACGGAACAAATTTGTTGAAAAGATGAAATAAATGTTGGTTAAGCGTATTAAGAACATAATCTACATCAGACGAAATACGTAGACAATCAAAATCTATGCGAGACGCCTCAAAAAGAAGTGCATCAACATTAATATTATTAAAATCCCTAACCAAAACATTTTTATTTGCTCTTAACGTAGGCATTTCATAAGCCATGTAGATAAATGAGTGCTTGCTCAAACCGGGGCACCAAAATTGATTATGTAGTTTGACTTTATTAACCTCACTAACCAGGAAATAATCAATGAAGGAAGAGCTATTATGAAAGCTATCAAAATGAGTAGGTAAAGCATTATGTACAGGAACGACATTAAGACAAGAAAAAACTGAGGGATGTGGCACAATAACCCCATTTGAAAGAAGGGCATGATTAAAATCACCCATAAAGATAACATAATCATATTTAGTAGACAAAGCAGCAAACTTATCTTCAAGGTGATGCACCATGCCTCTAGCTGGAAGATATATAACCACCACAAGCACCTTTGCCACACCCAAATTTAGCTCAACCCCGATAAATTCAGGAACACAATTATCAGTATTCCATTCCGATTTAATTACGACCTTAGCTTTGAGGTTATTAGCAACATACATGGCAACACCACCACCACGCCTATATGGTCTATCATTTCTGAAAATACGATACCCACTAATTTCAACAGCTTTGTTTGAGACATAGGATTTAAGCCAGGATTCGGACACTCCAACAACATCCAGAAAATTATCCTTAAGGATATTACGAAATTCAGATAACTTAGTAGACTTCAAGGATGGATTCAAACTTTGCACATTACAGTGACCAAATTTAAGGCAGTCCTTATACCTGAGAAGATTAGACTTAAGTAAACCATTATCACTAGCAACCGCACCACTAATATTAAGACTCATCTAAAGTGGATAACGAATATACCATTCCCGATGACTGATGACGATTGAAACCGAGGTGCTAAGAGAAAAAAAGAAGAATAAGAGAATAAGAAGGAAGAAGAAGAAAAGAAAAAGAAAAAGTAAAAAAAATAATAAATTAATATTCGAGTATTTGAGTTTAAATCCAATCATTTACTCAAATCCAATTCAAATTTTTAATATCCCAGCACAAGTCAAAGGCAATTTAAATAAAATAGAAAGTGGAAAAAAAAGTTTTAAATTTATATAAGAAGACTAAAGATAAAAGAAGAAGATGAAAGAGGTAGCTAACAAAAGTAATGACTTAACACTAAAAAGCAATTAAAAAATTTTTAAAACATTATGTATATGAAAAACCAAAATTCAATTAAATCATGAAAAAAAAATATCAAAAAAAAAGGAAATAAAATACAGAAAGCAATAATGCTACAATTTCATATAAAAACAATTTCATTTAAATAGTATAAATATAAAAGTTAATTAATTAATCAATCATCCCAACCGCATATAAACTTCATATAAAATTTCTTTTAATTGAAAAGAAACAATTACATTAAACTAATAAAAAAAAATCGAAAAGTTAATATGATAATCAATTAATTAATTAATTAATCAGCCCAACAGCTTCCTCAAAGTTGTGACAACTGTGTTTGGTACCAGTAGCCAGCGTAATAACAACTGCCGAGCTCTTGACTGTAAAAGCGATAATTTTATTTTCTTTCAGCCAGTTCCTGCAGCTACGTTGAAGTTTCGCAACTGTAGGATCAAGGTTCTGATTAATATAGATCCTAGAAGTAATATTACAGCCAGGCATAATGGCTGCCAAAGTAAGAATTGCTGGATTTTTAAAATATTTAGATAATAAAGAATCTCTCAAATTAAGCGAACAAAATCGTACCAAAACTGAACTGGATATATCAGAATTATTATTTTTATTTTTATTTTTGAGTCGAAAGCAATAGTCAATGTTCCTGTGGTCAATACTAATTCCCAAAAAACCAGCAACCGAAACAACAAAATCAACAAGATTGGAAAATGAGTCAGGCACTCCATTAATAATAATCTCATTTTTTCTTAATTTATCTTTGAGTTTGCTATTTTCAAGCTGAACAGCTTTGACCGAATTAGAGCATTTCTCAACTACTGCCTGAGTCTCAACTACGTTTTATTGCTCGGCTTACTTCAATTAACTTTCTTGCTCGTATTAATGCAAGTTTACATTCTATAATATCTTCAATCAACCTATTGACAACCGTAAGATTGGCTGGACTTATAATTTTAATTGGTCTGTGTTATTAATTTTTTCATTTATAAAAATTTACATTTATTAAATATTATTGGCACTGTTGGTGAGTTTATTAGTAATTTTTGCAACTTTTAAGTTTTTAAAAATTGTTTTGTGTTAAGGATATTAACAACGAAATGGGTAAGTTTTTAGTTAATTTTTCTTAAAAGTAGTTTTTAAAATGTTTGAAATATAATAATTTTGAGTTTTGAGCAAAAAATATGTAAAAATATTTTATAATAATTAATTAATAGGGTGGCCGTTAAATAAAACAAGTAATTCACACATATATTTAGATTCGGGACAATGGTGAAAAGATAGAAAGAAGTAAAATTTTGTTTTTATTTATGAATAATTTTATCTTGTATTCTGTTGTATAAAAACCTAACAATATTTGGTAATTATTATTGCAAAATTTGTTAATATTTCCTTTAGATTTTTACAGGGCTTCCACAATACACCGCCATCTCACTCTGTTTCTGGCCGCAGTCTTTGTCTTAGTTTGTTCCCATGTGAGATGCGCTTTTTCTAATTCTAGGAGTGAGGATCTTCTCCATGTGTTCTTGGGGCGGCCACGTCTTTTAGATCCTTGCGGGTTCCATTCTAGAGCCATCCTGTTGATGTTGTCAGGCTGTTTCCTTAAGGTGTGCCCGATCCAACCCCATTTTCTCTTTCTAATCTGGGTTCTTACAGATTCTTCACCGCACGCGTGCCACAGATCAGAGTTTCTTATGGTGTTAGGCCAGAATATTGGGCATATTATCCTGAGGCATTTATTTATGAAGACTTGAAACATCTGGGTGATGGTGTTCGATAATAATCAAGTTTCACTGCCGTACAGCAAGGTGGACTTTACACATGCCTTGAATATTCTCAGCTTGGTTTTCTTGGAGAGTTGGTTGTTCTTCCAAATTGTCCACGATTGCCCGAATGTTGCTCTTGCTTTTCTGACTCTGCTTCTTGCAGACGCTTCCTAGGTAGCAGAAACTTTCTACGTATTCGATAATTTGCTCTTGGATTACGATGTTGTCTGAGCTGGTGTTGTTTACCTTGATGGCTTTGGTCTTTCCAATATTTATCTCTAGTCCAGCTTTGCTTGCTATTTTTTCTAGTTGTTCTCTTTTTGCTTGCATCTTGCTGTGGCTGTGCGAGATCAGGCAGATGTCGTCAGCGTAGTCTAAGTCCTCGAGTTGCCTTGTCAGACTCCATGTGATTCCTCGACTTGTTGAGCATACTTCTTTCATTATTTCATCTAGGGCAATTGTGAACAGTAGTGGCGATAATGGGCAACCTTGCTTAACTCCTGTGTTAGTGTTGAATGAGTCACTTATGTTTCCATGGTGAAGAACTACTAACTCAACATCATCATACAGAGCCTTTATTATTCTTATCATCTTCTGGGGTACTCCTTTCTTCCTTAGTGCTTCCCAAATTGCAATTCTTTTGACTGTATCGAAGCTTTCTTGAAGTCTACGAACACCATATACGGGGGAGTACGCCATTCAACAGACTGTTCGATGATAATGCGCAATGTGTTGGCTTGATCTGTTTGGACGAAATCCTGCTTATTCATCCCTTAGTATATGTTGTATTTTTGCTTGAAGCCTTTCGTGGAGGCTTCAAGCAAAAATACAACATATACTAATTGTAGCAACAAATTGTTGCTACAATTTTGTATATGGTGTTAAGGAGGGCAATCCCTCGCCAGTTGTCGCATTCTTTTAAATTATCCTTCTTTGGTAATTTTACTATGATGCCTTTTTTCCATGAAGGGGGCAGTTTTTCTTCACTCCATATTTGATTGACATGTGGAAGCAGTAATCCGGCTGCATGTTCGATATCAGCTTGCAGTATTTCGGCTGCAGCTTTATTGCGTTTCAACTTCTTAATTGCTTCTTTTATCTCTATCAAACTGGGTGAGTTGCACGATTCTCAGGGTGTTATCTGTGCTTTCAACTGTAGGCTCATCATTTCTAGTCTCGATTCCTGGTGTTATGTTGCTAGTATCAATGAAGTGCTCCCTCCATCTATGTGTTTGTGCATCAGTACTTGTTAGACACTTGATGGTTTGGTGTAATTTTCTAGTATCATTCTGTCTTGCTGCTGTTTCTGCCGTTGATGCTAGTTCTTCCATGAACTTTCTCTTGTCGCGTCTTGCAGCTTTCTTTACTTGTTTTGCCAACTATTGGTATTGTGGCTTTAACGCGCTGTTGCGAAGTAACTGCTGTTTTATTTCTCTTCTGCGCGTGATTAAGTTCCAATTGTTATCTGATATCCATGTTTTCCTGTCGGTATGAATTATTCCCAAGTTTTCTTCTGCATCTTGATGATAAGTATCTAATATGTCATTCCATGAGTGTTGTTGGGTGTTGTCCAGCTGATTTAGTGCTGTGATCAGTGCATTTCCGGTTTCCACGTTATGAAGTCTTGGCAAATTGAGGCGTCTTCTTCTCTGCCTTCTTGGTGGCTGTGTACATTTCAATTTGAACATGATGTCACTGGTTATGTCATTTTCCTGTCGGTAAACATGGTCACTATCGATGTCTGCACCTCTCCTATTGCGTACAGATGGTGTTGCAGTTTCAGAGCCAACCCTTTTTCCCATTTTTTTTTTATTACAGCTTGTTGGTGACATTGATGTTATCAGCTGACAGCGATTTAGTTTTAACCGCGTGTGTGTATGAAAATTACCTATAGCTATATACATAGGTAATTTTCCAGTAAATGATCGCGGTTTTGGCCGGAAATTGAACCTGACCCCCATCGGTGATACTAAACTGCTCAACCCGCTGACGATTGAGCTACCGATGGTTTTTAGTTACGTTTATATAACGATTCAAAGTAGAAAAAATCCTTAACTGGCTGGGTGCTATTGGTTTTGCCCTATGTATAAAATGTGTTGATTGTGTATTGACAAGTGGGAAAGTGATTTTTGCGCTCCAGCGGGAAAATTTAGCACTCTGATTGTTAGATTAAATTACCCAGTGAACAGTGTAAGGTATATATAATCCTTATACATGTCTTATGTGTAAACCTTACAGACCCGTTAGCTATCCATAACTATCGCACAGGCCATGTCCGCTTGTGTAAGAGCAGAAATGTAAGGGATGTGTAAGATTTCACATTGCCCCTACAGGAAATATAAAATTTAAAATTTAATTAATAATATATATTTATAATTTTATAATATTATAATATTATATTATACAGTAATTTAGTAATAACAGTAACTCAAGAACTAATACAGTAACAGTACAATACAATACAATAACAACAGTAACTCAGTAATAACAGTAATTCAATTTTTATGTCTATTTCTTTGTTGGTGCACTCTATTGTGAGAGGCACAAATTTGTTTCCTTACATTTAACTCATAATCATGATATAGAGGAAATTTTGATTTCCATGCTTCTGCAAAATACAAAATAATAAAATATAATGTTAGGTAATGACATGTTTTTTTATTAAATTAATTAATTCTTACCATATATTACTTTTTTGAAGAGTGGAAAATTTTTCAAGGGCTTTTTTGTTTTTTGCCCATCCCAATTAAAATGAAATAGGACATCGTCAGTTAGAATTAAAGCAAGTCCTGAAGTGGCAAAATATTTGTCTATTGGCTCAAATTTTGACATATATTTAATCTAAGGAAAAAATAAATAATTTTACAGATATTGTCAAATATATTTTATTGGGCAATAGAATATTATTTATTTTCAAAATTTACCAATTTGTTTACGTATTCTTCATCTTTTTTATTTATATCATCAATTAAGTTATCCAGCTCTGTAATACTTTTTAATGGCAGTTTAATATCGATTGTATTATTAATATGTATTATTATTGTATTATTTTTAATTGTTTTTTTATAATTGCGCAATTGTCAAGATTAATGTCTTGACAGTTTTTAAGAGATCTGGCAGAACTGGAATCTGACAGACACGAAAAAAAATAGATCAGAAGGAAAAAAAAAATTAATATTGGAAATTACAAAATATTTTTTAAATAAATAAATAGAAAGGACTTAAATAAGTTTAAAAAGATAAGTATAAGGAAAAAAATCAAAAAAATCAATTTCACTTGGTACGTAGCTTTTATTTTTTATAACATATACTACTAACAATTAAACTACCGCCAAAAAATAATACAAAACAATGAATTCGAATGATAATTGCGGGAAATGTAATCTTGTGGTCAAGGATAAAGGGATCCAATGCGAAGGAGAATGCAAAAAATGGTTCCACCTAAAATGTGTCAAGATCACTGAAGCAAACTACACTAAAATCAACCAACTCCAAGATATTGTTAAATGGCTGTGCTCTGATTATAAGCTATATTAAAAAATAAGTTGATTGATACAGTGGTAAACAGTGTAGTTGAGATATCTCAAAAAATTAGTGAATTAGAAAAAAAAATTGACACGGGTAACAAAAAAAATAGAGAGATGAAATCACCAGTGAAACTCTCCTATGCAGAAGTGATGAAAAACCGTTATCCTCCACAAGGGTATGAAGTTGGTGTGCAAACTCAAAACAAGTTGGGCAAAAACATACCAGCTGTAATTATCAAACCAAAAAACTCACTACAGAAAGCGGATATTACTGAAAAAAATTTAAAAAAAAATATAAGACCGGCGGACATAAAAAAATATAAGAAATATAAATATAAGAAATATAAAAAAAATAAGAAATGGTGGGATTGTTGTAAATACAATCAACCAACAACAAACAAATAGACTGGCTGAAACTGCGAAACAACAAATGGGGAAGGATTATGTGGTTACAACTTCTACATTGAGAAAACCTAAAATAAAATTAGCCAATGTTGAAGAAGAAGTTGAGGATGAACAACTAAAAAAATATTTGATACAACAAAATCATTTCCTATATGACAATGACAATTTTAAAATAATATATAAAAAAAAATATGGTGAGTTATATATACTTACATAATAGAAGTTGATACAGGCACATTCAGGAAACTTGTGGAGCATAAGTGGATTCATTTCGACTACAGGGCATTTAAAGTAAAAGAATATATACACATAACAAGATGTTATAAATGCCAGGCTTATTACCATAGGAGTAACGAGTGTCGAAATAAACCAGCATGTGCTAGATGCTCAGGAGAGCATGAAACACAAAATTGTACCATGATGGCTAAAACAAGTAAGTGTGTCAACTGCAACAAAATAAATATTAAAAACAATAATAATAATATTGAGCATAATCATAATGCAGATAGTTTGCTTTGCCCACAGTATTTAAACAAAATAGAATATTTGCGTACTAGAATAGCATATTAGATATTTGCTTGCTTTATTGTATTGATTGTTTTTATTTTTTTTATTATTGTATTGTTTGATTATTTTTCTTAATTACATATTTAAGCATGGATTTTAATATTAATAATAATAATAATATGCTGAATAATACAAATAATAATATAATATCGAATAATAACTATAATGATAATTATAATATAAATAATAATAATGATCTTATTTTGAATAATAATAATACAATGAATAATAATGATAACCATAATAATAATAATATCAATAGTAGCAATAATGATAATAATAACTTTAATAATAATAATACAATGAATAATAATAATAAGAATGAAATTAATACTAATATTAATAATATTAATGATAATAATACTAATAACATCAGTAGTAGAAATGATGATAATAATAACTTTAATAATAATAATACAATGATTAATTGTAATAGTAATAATTGTAATAATAATAATGATGATAATAACGATAACATTAGTAATAACAATAATGATAATAATTTTAATAATAATAATGATAACACGAATAATAATATAAATGATAATAGCTGTAGAATTGCTGTGGGTGGATTGTGTATTGCTTATTTCAATATTCGTAGCATTAGAAACAAAGTTGATGAAATTAATATATTTGTAGTGAATAATCCACATATTTCAATTTTAGTAATGAACGAAGTATGGCTATATGACAGTGAAATCAACCTATATAACATCAAAGGATTTTCAGCAATTTATAACTGTCGAAATTCACACATAGGAGGTGGTACTGCCATTTTCGTTAGACATGACTTGCAACACAATGTAGTTGAAAGATCTACTTGTTTTTATGGTATTGTGGTTGAATTGATGGACTCAACACCCAAAATCAGGATTGCAACAGCGTACAGGACGAATAATGATGATGTGGAATGCTTCGCTGATTACGTGCATAATCTGTCGCACTCATACAAAAACTTAGTTTTTGTAGCTGACACAAATATTGATATTCTTTCTGATACGCAAACTGTTAAGACATATAAGGATACTATTAATCCAAGTGGTTTTAAAATAATAAATAGGATACATGTGGATTTTGCTACAAGAATTACAAATACATCAGCTACATTAATTAATCATGTGCTATCAAATGCGCATCCAAATAAATTTAACCTTAGCATAAAATTATTTGATAATGCGCGGCTTGATCATAAAATCATCCATATTAAAATTGAAAAGGTAAAAATTAAACTGAAACCAATGAGGAAAATGTTTTTTGATGTAATTGATAAAAATAAAATTTTCAACATGGTAAAAAATAAAATGGAAAACGTTCCTCCGAATACAATTGAAGAATTAATGAATATTATCACTGATACAAAAAAAACTGTACATATAAGAAAAGCGTTCGAACAAGGCAAAACACGTGGATAACACAGGAAATCTTAGGAACAATGAAATTAAGAGATTATTTGTATAAAAAAACAAAAAAGTATCCAAATGAAGAATATTCTGCGCGAAAGTTCAAAGAAGTGAAAAACAAGGTAAGCAAAATGATCAAAATGGCTAAACTACATCAATTTAACATCGAAATTACAAAATCATGTGGCAATGGGAGATTAATGTGGAATACGTTAAACAAATATTTGCTGAATAAGGATAACAAGAATCCTGACGATAGTATAATATTAAACGCCAATGGAAACAGAATCACTGATGGAAAAACAGTAGCCAATTGTGACACCGTGTATTTTTTTTAACATATTTTCCTAAAAAGAAAATAAAAGAATTATTAAATTAAAATAATTTAAAGAAATACCTTGTTTAGTTGTTTACGTCTGCGTCCATCTTGATGTTATTTGTATGCCGGCTTGTCACATCTCAGATGTCAGTTAGTAGACAGGCGCGGAGGTAAATTGGAGGTGGGTAGCCAAGTAAGTACTAAGTAAATTCCCGTCAGCGCTGTGGTCTCTTGATTTTCGGAACAGAAAACAATAGACAACCTTTGTTGCCCTTGTGGGCCATGTTTTGATTCCGAAAGTCAAGAGATCGCGAGATCGAGGAAACAATAGTTTTTCGAAATGAGAAAATTTTAAAAATGGATTGTTTCTGGGAGTTGGAAAAAAAATTTTGAAGCGCGGCGGTCACATAATTTAAGTTTTTTTTTGTTTTTAGAATAATTTTGGGAATTTGTTTTGGAAGTTTTTTTTTAATCAAATTGTAAATTAATTTGGAAAATATTGGTGGAAAAAATTATTGGGAAAATTTTGTGAATCGCGGAAAATTAAAAAGAAAATTTATAAAAAAAAACATTTGATCCTAATAACTGAAAAAAAAATTGTGAAAAAAAAAGCATTAAACCCCAAAAATTTTGGACCGCGGCTTCTAAGGAAATTAATTTTCGGTACGAGATAATTGATAAAAACAAAATTAGTTAGTGAAGGCAGAAAAACATTCCGCGAATTTTTCTGAACCTGATCTAGAAAAGTAGCTAATGTTCCGAAAAACTACCAACTGAGGAAAAAAAAAATTAATAAAATATAGAGATTAGTCCCAGCGGCAGCATCGACAACGGAGGCAGAAAACACCCGTGGAGTCAGCGTCAACGGAACATTTTTTTGGGTTTTCTTGGTTGCTCTTTAAAAACAAAAAAAAAAAAACTGATTGACATAAATATTTGTATTGTGGTAGTCATGTTAGGAATTTTATTTGTTTGAATTGTAGATCTCGGTGGCTGATTCTAATCCGACATGTCTGGAGTGGAAGCGGCATTACCAGGTATGAAGATTTGCTATAATGTATTAAAAATTTTATTGGTGTAATTAAAGGAAAAATTAGACATCATAATTATATTAGTTGCTTTTGCTGTGTTTTTTTTATATCGTAGATTTTTTTTTGTTAATTTATTCACGAAATTATAAAAACATATTTTTTTATTAAAATTGGTTTATTTATTCAAGTAGAGTAAGAATTCTTTTTGTAGTATATAGTAATTCATTAAAGTTAAAAAAAAAACGATTACACCAACATTACTAAATTAATTAAAATTTTCTTAATGTATATATATATTATCAATAATCATCATTTGAATTTTTTTTTGACCACCTAAAGAAAAATTTTTGTGTATCTAATAAAAATGGGCAACCAGATATCTATGATATATGGATATTGATAAATTTATATAACGAGTTTTTTTTTCACACCGTTGGGTTGCTGCTGGGTTGTTTTTTTGAATTTTTTTTTGTAGACTTTTTAGAATGGCTGGCTGATTTTTGTCATACTTCCCCAGGATGGATCGCCTTGGATTCTGGTGGTCGCCCGAAGGTATCAAATTTGTATTTGCTTGGAAAGTTAGTTGTTCAACATCGATTTTTTTTTTTGAAATCTCCATCTGAGCTTGCTTAAGTCGGATGGAGGGGCGATCAATACTGCAACGTCTTCCCCTTCCGTGGGTGGTATTCTTCCTTCCCTATGGGGAACATCGGAGGTTGTTCCAATTTAGTTTTTGCGCTGGTAGTTAGATAAGGGTTTTGGTTGTCCATTACCTGTCCTACCAGTGTCCTTTGTATTATTTATTTTGGGGAGTTAGAAATTGCGTTCAGGTGGTCCTTGACGTATCCTCCCCAAAGTGTCCGTCCGCTAGTTAGACATCCGCTTTTAGAAGTCTAAAAGGGGGTCCTAGCATGTTTGTGTTTTTGTGTTCAACGTAGGTTGAACTTTGTGTGAATTGGGACGGCCAAGGATGTTTTTTGTAGTGTTGGGGGAATATTTCTCATTGAAGTTTCCCTTCTCCTTAACCCTATTCCTACCCTAACCCTTTCCCTTCCCTGTCCATCAGAAAAAGAAGTCCAGAGAGCATCCATTCTGGGGAGTGTTCTAAATTAACATTAAAAATAAAGATATTTTGAAAATTTTGGATTTGTTTTTTCTCTTCTTTTTTTTTTGTTTTGTTTAAAAATTTTTTCCCTATTGGTTCCTCGATCAAGCGAACGCTGGCGGGGAGATAAATTTTGAAAACTATATATCTCTAGAAAATAAAAATAAAATTTAGTAGTTGGGTTTAGTTTTTTTTCCTCTTATTTATTTATACAATATTCGTTAGTTTTAGTTTAGTTTTTTGGGTAATATTATTTATATTAGGTGTAGTTTTTCTCGTTTATTTACAATTATCGTTATTTATTAAATTATTTTTTTTTGTAGTCGTATTTAGTATTAGTCCTTTTATACAATTAGTGTTATTTATAATTTACACTATTTATAATTATAAGAGTTGTTTTTTTAAGATTATTTATATTATTATTATTATTATTAGCTTTAATTCACCCAATTATTATATGTTATTTATAATTCAATTAAACTTATCAACTAGTATACAAAGTAGTATATACATATATATATATATATAGTATTTTAATTAATTTAATTTTAATTCTAATTCATTTAATTTTAATTTCAATTCATATAATGACTAAATATTTGCAAATATTAAGTATACTATAATTTTAATTTTAATTTAATTTTATATGAAATATTATGTTAATAAATTTTAGCAAATTTTCATCAAATTCTATGGGCATAAGCCTCCCCCAAAAGTTTCCAGTTGTTTCTATCGTATGTTTCATGTTCCCAATTGTTTCTAAATGTTTTTAAGTCGTCTCTCCATCTCTTTGCTTGCCGTCCCACCCGTCTTGTACCATCTCTAGGTGTCCATTCTGTCAGTCTTTTTGTCCATCGGTTGTCGTTTAAACGAGTGACATGACCAGCCCATTGCCATTTTAATGCTTTAGCAGTTGTTATCACATCACGGAAATTAGTCATGTTCCTTATATGATCATTTGGTATACGTTGTATTCTAGATATTTTCAGAAGTGATCTTTCCATGGCTCTTTGGTTTATTTGTAATTTATTATTTAATTTAGAAGACATATTCCACGTTTGTGCACCATATGTCATAAGTGGTAGTACAGCCATGTCAAATAGAAGTTTTCTGCTGTTGGCGCTGATTTTAGAGCTCTGTAGATACCTTAGCTGTAAACTCTGTAGATACCTTAGCTGTACAATTCTCGTATATTCTCATAATTATTGATATGTATTTTCTAGAGATTCCCTGATTTTTTAATGCATTCCAGATTTGTATGTGTTCTATTGTATCGAACGCTTTACAAAAATCTACATACGCAACATATAAAGGTTTTTGGAATTCAGTTACTTTTTCGTATAATTGGTTAACTGCGTGAATATGGTCCATTGTTGAATATCCAGAACGGAAGCCGGCTTGCTCTATTGGTTGATTTTGATTAAGTGTATCTTTTATTCTTTTTAGTAGACATTTTGAGAAGATGGAGTATATTTTGGGCAGAATACTTATAGATCTGTAATTATTAAGATTTGAATTATTACCTTTTTTATGAATTAGTATGATTTTTGATTCTTTCCATTGTTTTGGAATCACTTCTTGGAACATTATTTCATTAAATAAATATGTTAGTGGTTCTATTAATTCATGTCTGCCAAGTTTTAACATTTCAGATTTTATTTGGTCATTACCAAAACATTTACCATTTTTTAATTCATTAATAGCTTGCTCAATTTCGGAGTTTAAAAATGGTAAGAAACTGTCTTGATTGCTTTTGACTAATAAATCATTTAAAATTTCCGATTTAATTTCATTGTTATTTGATGTGTACAAATGTTTAAAAAAATTTGTAGCTGCTTCATTAATGTCTGTTCTATTATTAATTTTTCTGCTGTTGTTGTTGTTTATGTTTATTATCCAGTCTTTCCCTTCTCTGAAGTGTTCTTTGACTTTTTTATTGATTTTTCTTCTTCTAATATAGATTTTATAATTCGTTCATCATAGTCTTTTATGTCTTTTTTTAATGATTTCTTTATTTCTTTTCTCAAATCTTTTATTTGGTGTTTCTCAGTAGTATCTAAAGTTTTTTTCTGTCTTAAGAGTTCTCTTTTATTTATTAGTAATTTAGTATTATTGGACATTTTGTTAACTTTCTTGTTTATATTTTTCATTATAGAGTTTTTTGCAGCGTCTATTATAGTTCTTTCTACTTCATTATATTTTTCTTGTAAGCTAACTATATTTTTTAGTTTATTTATGTTACACTTTTCTTTTAGTTCATTTCTAAATTTGCATATATCTTCACTTGTAAGAATTTTTGGTATATCATGGTTTTGTGTTGTTCTATGGTGATTTTTGGTATTGTGGTTTAATAATAACTTTGCTCTAATTAATCTATGGTCGCTATCGAATTTGAAATTATTTAATACTGAAATATCTTGGATTGTTTTTTTACTATTGGTGATTATGTAGTCAATTTCGTTTTTTGTTACTCCATCAGGTGAGATCCAAGTCCATTTGTTCTTTTTGGCTTTTTGAAATAATGTGTTTGAGATCACAAGACCATTTTTCCAAACCCAAGTTATTAGTTTATCACCTCTTGAATTTCTAGTTCCGTAACCATATTCTCCCATTATTTGTTCTTCTCCAACTTTCTTACATCCCACTTTCGCATTGAAATTTCCTATGACATAAAATATTTTTGTTTTTAATTTCATAATTGTTTGATTTAATTTTGTGTAAAAATCTTCTATAACTTCGTCACTAGCGTTTTCAGTGGGAGCATATACTTGTATTACAGCAATTCTTGATTTATCAAATTCTAACTCACATGCTATTATTCTTTCATTTATAAAATATATTTGTTTAATGTTTTTTTGAGATTCTTTTTGATTAGTAAACCAACACCATATAAACCTTTAGTTTCACCAAAATAGGCAAATATATTACCATCCTTTTTTCTAAAATTCGTGAACCATAAATCCTTGTTTCTGCTAGACCTATGATGTCCCATTTTATTTCTTTTAAAGCATTTTCTAGTTCTGACATTTTTTCTTCGTTACTCAAAGTTCTTACATTATAGGTTCCTAAATATATGCAATTCTTTTTCTTTTTTTCTAAATTGTTTTTCAGATTTAGTTTTAAATTTTTATCTCAATCGAGATTTGGGGGGTTTTGGCCTTTTTTCCTCGCGGTGGCCAGCCGTATTGAGGAAGTTTTGTTATGTATTGTATTATTCGTAATCATTTTAGATGTCGTTGTCTGGTGTTGTTGGTTGTTTTGTGTATTTGAGGAAAATTTGCATGTTGGTTGTTACATATTATTAGTATTATTACTTATCTTTGGACTTATATAATTTTCTAATGTAGTTTTGATTTTTGAATTTTCATCAGTATTTATCATTGTTTTCTTATTTCCTGATTGATCTATTATATTCGTTGGTGTTATATCGTTAGCTAGATGCGTTTCTTCGTCTTCTGATCTTTGTCTCTTTTTAGCTTCTGTTTTATTATTTATTTGGTTTACTGTTTCATCTGATAGCGTTTTGTTATCCACCATAATTTTACCTTTTACCAGTTTAGCATTAGCTCTTTCTTTTTTAAGTTCATTCAAAACATTCCTCATCTTTTTATTATGCATTGCTATTTCTTTTGGTAAATCATTTGTAATAACTATTTTATGTGGTATTTCTTTTAAGTGGAATTTATTTTTCATGATTAACTCTTTTTTTTTGTATGTAGTTATACCTATTAGCAGAGGTCGAATTTTTTTATCTTTTTTACCTAATCTGTATAGAAAGTCTAACTCATTTTCCTCAACTGGAACACCTAAGGTGCTGTTAATGAGGTCCATAGTAATGGCTATAAGATTATCCTCTGAATTTTCTGTTTCATGTAAGTTATGAATTATGATGTTTCTTTTCCTGGATTCTTTTTCATTTTTTATTATTCTTGATTCTAATTCAATCTATTTCGATTTTATTTTTTCTATTTCAGTTTTTATTGGGCCGAATTTTTCATTCACATTGTTATTGACCGCTTCAATGTCTTTTTTCAATTCTTCTTTTAAGTTTGCAATTGCCTGTAGAATAGTTTCGTCGGACATTGTTGATGTTTAGTCAATCTAATTTTGTAAATCCGTAGCACAGATTGGTAATAATTTTAGTTCCTA
Organism: Empis stercorea; assembly: GCA_949752835.1. Lineage (NCBI taxonomy): Eukaryota > Metazoa > Arthropoda > Insecta > Diptera > Empididae > Empis > Empis stercorea. The sequence continues at coordinate 30,255,746 of OX457088.1, forward strand.
AAAGTATGCTTTAGGTAATATCTAGTTTTGAAATTATAGTTATTTTATTTGGATTCGAAATGGTTTGTGTCTTCACTGTTAATGTTTCTGGGTTTAGTGTAATCAAAGACAATAGTTTAATTTAATTATTATTACTTTTATAATTCAACTAAGTAATTAATATGTTTGGTGAAAGTACGAGTTTAATGTGCCTTTGTAATAGATGGCACGATATATTTATATTTATAATTTTATAAGTGAGCTTTTGATATTACAATTTTCTTATCAAATAACTTTATAATTAGATATACAGGCATTCTAGTCCAAAATTAAACAAATTGTGAGTCATCAAAAAAAAAATCATCTATGATAAAGCTGGACTTTGGACTTTATAAATATTTATATTAGGTGTAGGGTTATTATTATTTATTTTACAATCATTAGTATTTATTTATATTATTTTTTTTTTTTGTTGAAAATAGTTAGTAAATTTACAATTAATGTTAGTTATTTTTCAGTAATTATAATAAATAGTTTAAAATTATTTGATTATTTACATTGATTGTTATTTATTAATTTATTTATTTTGTAGTTAACTAGTAGTAGTAATTACAATATTTGTTAAATTAATTCTATAAAGAAACAAATAAAAAAAATATCACGGTTAAGCTGCCGGTAGGTACACGCATAATTTGTGTGCTGGTGTTATTCTACAAATAGAAAAATTTTATTATAAGTAGTCTTGGCGAAAAATTAATTTTTATACCTGAACCAAATATGGATCCAGCCAGGTTAGATCCCGACGAAATTCAATATGAATTAGAGCTGCGTGGTTTATTAGGGTCGTCGGGCAACGCCCAGAGTAAATACAGCACATTAAAAATAGATTATTTCGATTAAAGTCGGCTCGTAAGGATTACTCGGCATCTGTGCGGCGAATTAAAAATAAACTCAATTCGGAGCTCACTGGAATTGCAGAGCAACAGTTCATTACCGCACAGATGCTTGGCTCGGACCATTCGTATTCTGAGGATGGGAGGTTGACGGTAATCGACGAACGGGAGGGAGCTATAGGTCCACCCCTTGACCAATTTCCGCTGCCGCCTGTGGGCGCCGTTGCCAATCAGCCTGGTAATAAGGGGGTGTTGCCGAAACAGCCGCTTATTCCAGCTCCGACAATATTGGCCGGCCACACCTCTTCTGATCCTGGTGCGACGTTGATGACCTCTCGAAAGGGAGTTAGTCAGCTGAGCTCCTCGAACAATTCGCCGCATTCTGACCCCACTTCGATACAGGGGTTATCAACTCGGTTGTCCACAGGCGCCGTTCACAAAACTGGTTCGTCTGGAAGAAGAGGAAAATGGTTTAAAAATCAATCGAAACGTCAAAGCGTCCACTTACCTCATGATAGATCTGTGATAGCCTCTGCAACCCAGTTCGATCACACGCAAATTGCCGCTATGTCCAGTCTACTCGAAGAACAGCGGCAACAAATCGCCGAACTCCAAGCGCTGGTAGCTCGACAACATCTTTCGGAACCAGCTGCAGCGCCCCGGTTTGTTGCTTCTGTTCGTAGCTACCCACCGTATGTAATGCCACCACTGAGCGGGGGGAGGCCAGTGAGGGAACCATCAAATGTCGCTCCTTTTCAACTCAGCGATACCGACGATGAGCCTGACGATGAGCCTGACGACCGCCTCCCTGAACATTTTAGGCGTCGTAATCCAGTTTCTAACTGGCGGGTTCGATTTGATGGTTCGGGCAAAGCTCTGTCGCTAGCGGAGTTCATCTTCCGAATTGAAACTTTGGCCAAGGGAGTTTGGTGTTGTCGATCAATCAACTCCTTCAGGGCCGTGCCGAGACCTGGTACTGGCAATATATTCGGAGGCATTCGAACACGTCATGGTCCAACCTGAAAACGGCCATGAAAATTGATTTCGATGATGGGGAAGATGATGGTGATGTCAAACGGTTGATGGAAGCCAGGAAGCAACGTTCTCGGGAAAAATTTTCTGACTTCCGAATGGACATGGAGGGACTTCGTCTTCGTCTGACGCACGAAATTTCCGATGATGATTTTCTTAACAAGCTCTTATATAACCTATACCCGGGTTACAAGAAAGCTCTGATTTTGGAGAATATTGTAACCCTTAATCAGTTGGATAGAGTTTGTAAGAGACTGGAAAGGAAGTGGAGGGAAATTGGTGAGTCAGCCGAGGACCAAGTTCGTCCCCGTAGAATGTATGTCCATGAGTTGGAAGAGAATGTTTACTCAAATTACATACTAACAAATCCGGCGCTCCAAAAGTCCAATCTGCCAGAACCGTCAAGTCCGTCCGCTCCAATTAAAGAAGTCCTGTCCGTCCAAGATAATAAATTTCATCCAGGAGTTCCGTCCGCCACTGTCGTACCTGCCGACAAAAATACATATGTTATTTGTTTTAATTGTGATGATTTGGGACATCTATTTCGAGATTGTCCCCATCCATTAAAAGTATTTTGTTATCGTTGTGGTTACAAAAATACTTATGTTAATAAGTGTCCGAGGTGTCATCCCGGCAACGCCAAAGCGGGTTTGGGAAACTGGAGGCAACGAAGCTACCGCCCTCGTCCGAATCCTCCAGCATAGAGTCCGGTGATAGGTATAAGTTAGGTGTAGCTTCTAAAAATCCTCCATTAACTAGCATAAGCGAATTAGGTTTAGTTAATAATAGAAATAATCGTAGATCCAAAAAACATTTTAGTAAGAGGGAGCAAATCCAAAAAACGTTGAAAGCTACGTACCTCAGGCCGGATGGAGACAATCGACCTTTCATGAAGATACAAATTGCAAATAAAAACCATTTTGCGTTGTTGGACAGTGGGGCCAATATTAGTTGTTTGGGGAAGGATGGGGAAAATTTGTTGCGGGAGTTGAACCTTTTGTACACTCCGATCACGACCAGTGTGAATACGGCCGATGGTAACCCTCAAGGTGTCATCGGTTACGTATTCCTGAACATTATTTACAATGGCGTGACAAAAACCATCAAATTTTTTCTGATCCCCTCCATTCAACGGTCCATGATTTTGGGAATGGATTTTTGGGACGCTTTAAATGCGATTCCGTTTAAAAATCTAGAATTATCTGAATTAACTAATGATGATAAAAAAATGCATAAGTTGAATATTGACCAACAACACAGGCTTCACGAAGTGATCGATTCGTTTCCGTCGTTTAGCACATCTGGTCTGGGGAAAACTACAATTCTAAAACACGAAATCGACGTTGGAGATGCGAAACCTCAGGTAGTCCGTCCGTATCCATTATCTCTGCCTATGCAAAAATTATTAGATTTAGAATTAGATAAAATGCTAGAGCAGGACATAATCGAAGAGAGTCGAAGTGCATGGGCATCGCCCTTGGCGTTGGTGAAAAAAACAAATGGCACCCTAAGGTTGTGCCTTGACGCCCGCAAGGTGAATGCCGTCACCAAGAGTGATGCCTATCCGCTTCCTCATATCAATTCGATTTTTAGTAGAGTCAAAAAAACAAAATTTATCGCTAGTGTAGATTTAAAAATGGCGTTTTGACAGGTTGAACTGGAGGAGAAATCCAGAGACAAAACCGCATTCATCGTCCCCGGTCGTGGGTTGTACCATTTCAAACGAATGCCTTTCGGTTTGTCCAACTCCCCGAAAACACTTTGCAAGCTTATGGATAAAGTTATCCCTTACGAGCTTCATGAGGATGTCTTTGTTTACCTTGATGATCTTTTGATCCTCTCGGAAGACTTTGACACTCACATGGAGCTCTTGAGTAAAGTAGCAAGGTGTTTGAGGGAAGCTGGACTAACCATTAAAATCGAGAAAAGCCGATTTTGCCAGACTGAAACTAAATATTTAGGTCATATTATTGACCACGAAGGCATCAAAACGGACCCTGAAAAGATCGACGCCATCCAAAACTTTCCGAGGCCAAAAACTGTGCGACAGATCAGACGGTTTTTGGGCATGACTGGATGGTATAATCGGTTCATTAAGAATTACGCGGAAGTTGCAGCGCCTATTACCGATTTATTGAAGGGGGAAAATCCGGACAAGTGGAATGATGCCGCTGAGGCAGCATTCTTCGCCTTGAAACTGGCCTTAACGCAGGCCCCCGTATCGTGAATCCCGATTTTAATCGTCGGTTCTCCGTACAATGTGATGCGTCGTAGACCGGTGTCGGAGGTGTTCTAGTCCAAACGGATGAAGCGGCGCATGAACATCCCATAGCGTTCATGTCCCAGAAATTAAAATCCGCTCAAAAAAATTACAGCGTGACGGAATTAGAATGCCTCGCAGCGGTACTAAGCATAAAAAATTCCGACCTTACATTGAGGGGACGGAATTTACTGTGATTACCGACCATGCCAGCCTAAAGTGGTTGATGAACCAAAAGGATTTGGCGGGTCGGTTGGCGCGTTGGAGTTTGAAACTTCAGGGTTTTGATTTCAAGATTGAACACCGGAAGGGCAGCGACAATATTGTGGCGGACGCGTTATCTCGTGGAGAAATCGACGAGATGACCGTCCAGTTGAAAGAGATCAATATTGTCGACGCCAAGGATCCGGCATTTCAAGACCCTGAATATCAACGCCACGTGAACATTTTCGCCAATAATCATGGTAAATTCCCAGACATTAAAATCGTGGATGGGGTCATTTTCAAACGGCAACATTTTCGAGAACATCAACTTACCGATGTTCCCGTTTGGAAATTGTGGGTGACTCCTGCGTTAAGAGCCGGCGTGATCCAACACTTCCATGATGATCCTATGTCAGCACACTCGGGGGTGGACAAAACTATAGAAAAAATTCAGCGCATGTATTTTTGGCCAAGAATGCGAAATGACATTACAACTTACATTTCTTGGTGCGAGGCTTGTAAAGAAGCGAAAGCGCCTAATACATGCTTAAGACCGCCTCTGGTTGTCCAAAGTCCTCCGGTCCGTCCGTGGCAATATATTAATATTGATCTGCTTGGTCCATATCCTAGATCTAAAAAAGGTAATACATGTATATTAATTGTTCTTGACCAGTTCTCGAAATTTGTGTTACTCAAACCTTTGCGTCAGGCAACAACAGGTCCGATCATTAAATTCCTGGAATCCGAAGTCTTCCACCTTTTCGGCATTCCAGAAGTGTTGTTGTCTGACAACGGGGTACAATTCACTGCAAAGGAATTTGAGAAATGAATAAAAACTTACAATATTAACCACAAATTCACCGCTCCGTACCATCCTCAGGCTAATGCGTCGGAAAGAGTCAATCGGAACATCGTCACTGCTATCCGAATGTATATAGATCAAACCAACCATAAAGAATGGGATGACAAGCTGAGTCACATTGCGTGCGCTCTGCGGAAGGTCGTCCATGACGCCACTGGGTTTTCTCCATTCTACCTTACATTCGGATATCATATGATGACCGACGGTATTCTTACGAGTTGCTTCGAAAATTAAATTCGCTGAATGAGAATATCATTATTGACCAGGAGCATCGACGGAATGATGTGCATGATGCGGTGGTCAGGAATCTGGAAAAAGCACAAAAAATACACGAAAAAACAACCTGCGCTCAAATAAAAATTTTAAAAAGTATTTACCTGGGCAAGTTGCGTACCGTCGAACCCATGATTTAAGCGATTTCAAAAAAAATATTACAGCGAAATTTGCAAAACCCTGGACAAAATGCACCATTGTCGCCGAAAAGGGTCAAGTGTGCTACATTGTAGAAGATAGCGACACCCTAAGGCAATACATTGTCCACGCGAAAGATCTAAAAACCTGAAGAAAAAAAAAATTACAGTATTGATTTGAAAAAAAAAAAAAAATTATGGCCCGGCTAACATAGAAATAGAGCATAAGATAGTCAGGGTGTGGGACAGCCCCACGTTGACTCAGAAAAAAAAATTTACCACCTGTGATATTTTGGATAATTGTTATTTATTTAGTGTTTGTTAGATTTTTTTATTATTTACAATTATTTGTTATTTATTAGTATTATTAGTAATATTTTTTTGTTATTATATTATTATTAGTTAGTATAGTTAATTTTTTTTTGTTATTATATTATTATTATTTAGTATAGTTAAATTTTTTTTTGTTATTATATTATTAATAGTTAGTATAGTTAATTTTTTTTGTTATTATATTATTATTATTTAGTATAGTTAAATTTTTTTTTGTTATTATTATTATTTATTAGTGATTAGTTAATTTACAATTATATGTAGGTAGGTTAGTTTTTGTTATTTATAATAGTTATTTTAACCTATAATACCTGGCTACCCACCTTTACCCCGTGAGTTACTAAATTTTTTTTGTTATTATTATTTAATATTATTACATTTTTGAGAATAAGTTTAGTTAATTTTTTTTTTGTTATTTATTTACCTGTATATTAATTATATATTAAGTATTTATTTATTTATTTATTTGGGTAGGAATATTCATTAGTAGTTAAATTTATTAGTCTAAGTTAAAATATTATTAGTTAAAAAATTTTTTTTGTGTTAGATTTATAGGTATTTATTTATTTATGGGGAATTTTTTTTTGTTAGTATTATTTATTTAGTTTTTTTTATTATTATAGCTTATTATTTATTTATATTATTTATAGTTAATATTTATTGTAGTTTGGTAGTTAAAATTATTTATTAAGTGTTATTATTATTAGTGGTATTAGTTGTATAGTTTTTTTTCATCTGGGGTGTGGCGAGTCGGTGTTTTCCAGGCCTGTCTGGAACGCTAAGCTCCAGACGGGTCTGTTTTGTGACACCGTGTATTTTTTTTAATATATTTTCCTAAAAAGAAAATAAAAAAATTATTAAATTACAATATTTTAAAGAAATACCTTGTTTAGTTGCTTACGTCTGCGTCCATCTTGATGTTATTTGTATGCCGGCTTGTTACATCTCAGATGTCAGTTAGTAGACAGGCGCGGAGGTAAATTGGAGGTGGGTAGCCATGTTAGTAGTAAGTCGAAATTCCCGTCAGGGCTGTGGTCTCTTGATTTTCGGAACAGAAAACAATAGACAACCTTTGTTGCCCTTGTGGGCCATGTTTTGATTCCGAAAGTCAAAAGATCGCGTGATCGAGGAAACAATAGTTTTTCGAAATGAGAAAATTTTGAAAAATTGATTGTTTCTGGGAGTTGGAAAAAAAAATTGAAGCGCGGCGGTCACAAAATTTGAGTTTTTTTTTGTTTTTAGAAAAATTTTGGGAATTTGTTTTGGAAGTTTTTTTTTTAATCAAATTGTAAATTAATTTGGAAAATATTGGTGGAAAAAATTATTGGGAAAATTTTGTGAATCGCGGAAAATTAAAAAGAAAATTTATAAAAAAAAAACATTTGATCCCACTAACTGAAAAAAAAATTGTGAAAAAAAAAAGCATTAAACCCCAAAAATTTTGGACCGCGGCTTCTAAGGAAATTAATTTTCGGTACGAGATAATTGATAAAAACAAAACTGAGGAAAAAAAAAATTAATAAAATATAGAGATTAGTCCCAGCGGCAGCATCGACAACGGTGGCAGGGAACACCCGTGGAGTCAGCGTCAACGGAACATTTTTTGGGTTTTCTTGGTTCCCGCCAAGCATATAAAAGTATACTCTAAATTCCGAACGAAAATGTAATGTTAACGTAAAGTTTTTTTTGTACTATTTCAAGTGTACGCTAAATTCTTTACGGAAATGTTAAGTTAACGAACGCCTAAAAAGTTACGAAAATTTCTTAACCAAAATGTAACGTTGGCGTACACATAAATTGTATACGCTAAATTCCGAATGAAAATGTAATGTTAATGTAAACTTTTTTTCTACTATTTCAAGTGTACGCTAAATTCTTTACGGAAATGTTAAGTTTACGAACGTCTAAAATGTTACGAAAATTTCTTAACCAAAATGTAACGTTGGCGTACACATAAATTGTATACAATCAGTACGACAGAATTACGCTAAATTTGTATGTATATGTTACACATAAACAGTAGGCACAAGTTACGCTAAATATGTATGAATACATTACACCTAAACTGTACGAAAACATTACACCTAAACTGTACAGAAACATTACGTTTTTGCGAGGATTTATCGTAACCAAAAATAGTGTCACTTCTCATATAAGGAATGTCATAGTTGCGTATCAATTCTGTTACGCGTAACATTTTCCAAGACCATAGAAGGAATTAGACTCGGAAAACTTTACGTTTCCGTTACGCAAAGTTTGGCGGGTTGCTCTGAAAAAAAAAAAAAAAAACTGATTGACATAAATATTTGTATTGTGGTGGTCATGTTAGGAATTTTATTTGTTTGAATTGTAGATCCCGGTAGCTGATTCTAATCCGACATGTCTGGTCTGGAGTGGAAGCGGCATTACCAGGTATGAAGATTTGCTATAATGTATTAAAAATTTGATTGGTGTAATTAAAGGAAAAATTAGACATCATATTATATTAGTTGCTTTTGCTGTGTTTTTTTTATATCGTAGATTTTTTTTGTTAATTTATTCACGAAATTATAAAAACATATTTTTTTATTAAAATTGGTTTATTTATTCAAGTAGAGTAAGAATTCTTTTTGTAGTATATAGTAATTCAGTAAAGTTAAAAAACAAAAAACGATTACACCAACATTACCAAATTAATTAAAATTTTCTTAATGTATATATATATTATCAATAATCATCATTTGAATTTTTTTTTGACCACCTAAAGAAAAAATTTTTTTTGTGTATCTAATAAAAATGGGCAACCAGATATCTATGATATATGGATATTGATAAATTTATATAACGAGTTTTTTTTTCACACCGTTGGGTTGCTGCTGGGTTGTTTTTTTGAATTTTTTTTGTAGACTTTTTAGAATGGCTGGCTGATTTTTGTCATACTTCCCCAGGATGGATCGCCTTGGATTCTTGTCCTTTCTCTCCTAATTCCTTAAGCGATGGTGCTTCACTCTAAAGATTTTTTTTTGTGTTGGGTTGCTGCTGGGTTGTTTTTTTGAATTTTTTTTGTAGACTTTTTAGAATGGCTGGCTGATTTTTGTCATACTTCCCCAGGATGGATCGCCTTGGATTCTTGTCCTTTCTCTCCTAATTCCTTAAGCGATGGTGCTTCACTCTAAAGATTTTTTTTTGTGAAAATTTTTATTAGTGAAAGCATCATCGTATTGTAGTATTGATTGCCGTTTGGATCACTGGTCGACTCTCGCCCCACAGGCTGAGCATAGCTGGCACACTTAGGAGGAAATCCCAGTGGTCGAAGGAGTTCTAGTATATAAATTTTGGTCTAGCGTTATATTTGTGATGCGCTGTTGGTCACCCTAGACCTGGCGCCCACTTCACTAGAACTCCAAGTTACCTCCTCCGACTTACCTAACAGTTAGCAGGTGGTAATTTTTTTTTGTGAACAAAATTATCATCTTGTTACACAATGTATTGAATAAATACTTCACCAGTGTTGGACCTGAACTATCAAGTAAAATACAAATGGAAAGAACTGTGGAAAATACATTAACATCCAGTACTATGTATTTAGATCCAACAACGGAAGTAGAAGTATGGACGATAATAAGAACACTAAAAAAAGGTGTATCTCCTGGAATAGACGGAATAACAACAACTGATCTAATGAATCTTAATTCGTTAATTGCACCTTATATTAGTAAATTTATAAATAACTGCTTCATAGAAGGTGTTTTTCCGGATATTTTGAAGGAAACACTAATAAAGCCAATTTATAAAAATGGAGAAAAAACAGAACCAGGAAACTATCGTCCAATTTCTCTCTTGAGTTCGGTTTCTAAAATATATGAGAAAGCGATTAACAACAGGATTCTAAATTTTATAAACAGAATTGGAGGATTCGACAGATGCCAATTTGGATTTCAAGCAAAAAGCAACACTGAATAGCAGACATGTTGGACTACATCAATACATCCCTGGACCAAAGAAGTACGTAGGAGCTGTATTCATTGACATTAAGAAAGCTTTTGATACAGTTGACCATAAAGCACTTATGGATAGATTATATGAGCTGGGAATGAGAGGTGTGACGGCATCACTCATAGAGGACTATATCAGCAACAGAACAATAATTACTGCAGTTGGAGAATATAAGAGTGAGAAGGAAAAATTAGTTTGTGGAGTACCGCAAGGTTCGATACTAGGTCCCACTATATACCTCCTCGATATTCATAACATCATGAAAGCTCAACTTAAGGCAGTCTATAAAATGTTTGCTGATGACACATGTCTTCTATATACAGGAAAAAATGAGAGAGAGCTGGAAACATTAATGAATGATGATTTGCAAAGGTTCAGCAAATGGGCTAGAGGAAATCGTCTAACATTAAATGAATCAAAAACAAAATACATTATTTTTAAAACGAAAAATAAAAATGATATTGTACCTACAATTAAAATAAATTAAATTATTTTGGAAAGAGTTACTGAAATCAAACACCTAGGTGTTATGATTGATGAAAAACTTTCGTGGTCAGTACATGTAGATTACGTTTTGGCAAAAATTGTTCCTATAATTGGAGCCATTAAGAGAACAGGAATACAGGTGAATAACTGCACGGCGAGAGTCATAATCAATGCACATGTATTGTCACATATGAGGTACAATATTTGTAACTGGTCCAGTTGCTCGAAGCACCTACTAAAAAAAAAGGATAAATTTTTAACAAAAGCAATAAAAAGACTATTTGGTTATAATGTCTTTACACCGACTACAATTGTATATCAAACAACAAACCTGATGAATATTGAACAAATAATTAAAATTGAGAAAATTAAATTCGTTCACAAAATTATTAACAACAACATAAAAAACAACATACAATTGAGACTACAAAGTGATGTGCATGAATACAACACAAGGAATAATCAGGACTTAATTGTTCCAACTTCACGTACAAACAGACATGCAACAGGATTTATTCCAAGCTTAATTAAACTCTACAACTCACATCCAGAAAGTATTAGAACGATAACAAATTATGAAAAATTTAAGAAAAAGGTAATAAACTATAATATATTAACAGATTTCTAAATTATAATTTATAATTTTTCTATTATAATAATATATTTCTTTTATTTTTTTTAAATATAATTTTACAGGCATCAGAGCCTAACTCATTTAGTATTTATACTAGGTGGGTAGGTGAATGTTCCACAGCTTCGGCTGCGGAGTGAGTAACAGTTTTGTTATTAATTCAATTATTATTATATTATTAAAAAAAATTTCTTTCTCTTAAATTAGTAATAAAAATATACTATAATTTCTGCAAAATATATTAACAGGTGAATATTATCATCTCTGCATTCTATATTTGAAGAATTCATATCATACCTAAGAAATGTAATTTAAAAAAACGTTATTATGTTTGTACACAAAAATTTTATTTTTATAAAGCTAATAAATATTAACAAACACACAAATTTATTTGATTAACTTGTGTTTTTTTTAAATAGATTCATCATTTTTTTAAACATTTATAATTGTTTCTAATAAATTAATTAAAATTATAATTTTAATTACCTAGATTTTCAGTTATCTCATACAGATACAATATTTTTGTTTTGCTCTCGCGGTCTCACTCTATGTGGCTGTTTATATGCGCCTGCCTAGGAGCGAATTGATAAACTTTTTGTGATTAGATGCGCCTTCCTCACCCAATTTTTTCATTTAAAATTCAACAATTTCAAAATGGCCGAAACTGAAATTTAGGGATAAGATCGTACCTGGGGAGTTTATAGAGGAACATTTTGGTATTGAAATATGTTAAGTTTGACATTCGTAAATTGAAAAAAATCATTTTGATTTTGAATGCTAGCGTTGTAACTTGTAACTCTTAATGAGCCACGAAGCGCATAATCGTAGAGTTACAAGTATTAATAAATTTATTAAATTCTACCAAAAGTTTTACTACATATTCGTAAATACAAATATTTAACTAATCATGAATTTGAATTAATTTCATTGTAAAGTCAAGTATAATATTTTACATTTTAATTGAGTTTAGATAATTAATACTATGTATAATAAATATAATATATTTGTTTCTATGTATATTATACATGGTATAAATTATCTAAAATCAATTAAAATGTAAAATATTATACTTGACTACAAGTATAACTTTCAGCTATGATGCTTGCCAAATTTGTGGTTCCTCGAATAATGCGATCGACGTATCCATCACTGTTTTCAATATAAAAAATATTAAATATAATTTAATTTAATATTATTTTAATATTTGTTTTATAAAAACATATCACAAAATTCTTAATTCCTCCTCTGTTTCTTAATTCCTCCTCTTTAATTATATATTTCATTAATATTCAGTATTAATATTAATATTAATATTAATATTTATCTGCTCTATATTTTTTCCGTGAAACATAGAAAATTTATTACATAAATATTTATATAATATTTTATATACATACTTATTGTCTATATTATTATATGTATAATAATATAGAGACAAATTTAAAAAAATTAAGGACAGAGAGATATATATATTTATCTTGATTTTTTTTATATTCCGAAAATACAAAACCTGAAAATTATTATAATAAGAACACTAAAAAAAGGTGTATCTCCTGGAATAGACGGAATAACAACAACTGATCTAATGAATCTTAATTCGTTAATTGCACCTTATATTAGTAAATTTATAAATAACTGCTTCATAGAAGGTGTTTTTCCGGATATTTTGAAGGAAACACTAATAAAGCCAATTTATAAAAATGGAGAAAAAACAGAACCAGGAAACTATCGTCCAATTTCTCTCTTGAGTTCGGTTTCTAAAATATATGAGAAAGCGATTAACAACAGGATTCTAAATTTTATAAACAGAATTGGAGGATTCGACAGATGCCAATTTGGATTTCAAGCAAAAAGCAACACTGAATAGCAGACATGTTGGACTACATCAATACATCCCTGGACCAAAGAAGTACGTAGGAGCTGTATTCATTGACATTAAGAAAGCTTTTGATACAGTTGACCATAAAGCACTTATGGATAGATTATATGAGCTGGGAATGAGAGGTGTGACGGCATCACTCATAGAGGACTATATCAGCAACAGAACAATAATTACTGCAGTTGGAGAATATAAGAGTGAGAAGGAAAAATTAGTTTGTGGAGTACCGCAAGGTTCGATACTAGGTCCCACTATATACCTCCTCGATATTCATAACATCATGAAAGCTCAACTTAAGGCAGTCTATAAAATGTTTGCTGATGACACATGTCTTCTATATACAGGAAAAAATGAGAGAGAGCTGGAAACATTAATGAATGATGATTTGCAAAGGTTCAGCAAATGGGCTAGAGGAAATCGTCTAACATTAAATGAATCAAAAACAAAATACATTATTTTTAAAACGAAAAATAAAAATGATATTGTACCTACAATTAAAATAAATTAAATTATTTTGGAAAGAGTTACTGAAATCAAACACCTAGGTGTTATGATTGATGAAAAACTTTCGTGGTCAGTACATGTAGATTACGTTTTGGCAAAAATTGTTCCTATAATTGGAGCCATTAAGAGAACAGGAATACAGGTGAATAACTGCACGGCGAGAGTCATAATCAATGCACATGTATTGTCACATATGAGGTACAATATTTGTAACTGGTCCAGTTGCTCGAAGCACCTACTAAAAAAAAAGGATAAATTTTTAACAAAAGCAATAAAAAGACTATTTGGTTATAATGTCTTTACACCGACTACAATTGTATATCAAACAACAAACCTGATGAATATTGAACAAATAATTAAAATTGAGAAAATTAAATTCGTTCACAAAATTATTAACAACAACATAAAAAACAACATACAATTGAGACTACAAAGTGATGTGCATGAATACAACACAAGGAATAATCAGGACTTAATTGTTCCAACTTCACGTACAAACAGACATGCAACAGGATTTATTCCAAGCTTAATTAAACTCTACAACTCACATCCAGAAAGTATTAGAACGATAACAAATTATGAAAAATTTAAGAAAAAGGTAATAAACTATAATATATTAACAGATTTCTAAATTATAATTTATAATTTTTCTATTATAATAATATATTTCTTTTATTTTTTTTAAATATAATTTTACAGGCATCAGAGCCTAACTCATTTAGTATTTATACTAGGTGGGTAGGTGAATGTTCCACAGCTTCGGCTGCGGAGTGAGTAACAGTTTTGTTATTAATTCAATTATTATTATATTATTAAAAAAAATTTCTTTCTCTTAAATTAGTAATAAAAATATACTATAATTTCTGCAAAATATATTAACAGGTGAATATTATCATCTCTGCATTCTATATTTGAAGAATTCATATCATACCTAAGAAATGTAATTTAAAAAAACGTTATTATGTTTGTACACAAAAATTTTATTTTTATAAAGCTAATAAATATTAACAAACACACAAATTTATTTGATTAACTTGTGTTTTTTTTAAATAGATTCATCATTTTTTTAAACATTTATAATTGTTTCTAATAAATTAATTAAAATTATAATTTTAATTACCTAGATTTTCAGTTATCTCATACAGATACAATATTTTTGTTTTGCTCTCGCGGTCTCACTCTATGTGGCTGTTTATATGCGCCTGCCTAGGAGCGAATTGATAAACTTTTTGTGATTAGATGCGCCTTCCTCACCCAATTTTTTCATTTAAAATTCAACAATTTCAAAATGGCCGAAACTGAAATTTAGGGATAAGATCGTACCTGGGGAGTTTATAGAGGAACATTTTGGTATTGAAATATGTTAAGTTTGACATTCGTAAATTGAAAAAAATCATTTTGATTTTGAATGCTAGCGTTGTAACTTGTAACTCTTAATGAGCCACGAAGCGCATAATCGTAGAGTTACAAGTATTAATAAATTTATTAAATTCTACCAAAAGTTTTACTACATATTCGTAAATACAAATATTTAACTAATCATGAATTTGAATTAATTTCATTGTAAAGTCAAGTATAATATTTTACATTTTAATTGAGTTTAGATAATTAATACTATGTATAATAAATATAATATATTTGTTTCTATGTATATTATACATGGTATAAATTATCTAAAATCAATTAAAATGTAAAATATTATACTTGACTACAAGTATAACTTTCAGCTATGATGCTTGCCAAATTTGTGGTTCCTCGAATAATGCGATCGACGTATCCATCACTGTTTTCAATATAAAAAATATTAAATATAATTTAATTTAATATTATTTTAATATTTGTTTTATAAAAACATATCACAAAATTCTTAATTCCTCCTCTGTTTCTTAATTCCTCCTCTTTAATTATATATTTCATTAATATTCAGTATTAATATTAATATTAATATTAATATTTATCTGCTCTATATTTTTTCCGTGAAACATAGAAAATTTATTACATAAATATTTATATAATATTTTATATACATACTTATTGTCTATATTATTATATGTATAATAATATAGAGACAAATTTAAAAAAATTAAGGACAGAGAGATATATATATTTATCTTGATTTTTTTTATATTCCGAAAATACAAAACCTGAAAATTATTATACCCGGGACACACCAAAATTGAAAACCTAAGTTTTCGCGAAAACTACATCTAAAAACTTTTATAGTGACACACCAAAAATGGAGCGCGATTTCGTTTTCGAATGTCAAATTATGAAAATTATTTATTTAAACAACTCTACGTAAAAACCAAAAAAATTAAAAATAGTAATTATTTGTTTTTAATATTAAATTTTGATTTAATTATATTAAAAATTATTTAATAAAATTTAATTTTTCTTGTTTTTTTTAAAAAATTTTCGATTTTTTTTTGATTTTTCACAAAAATGGCTACTTTTGTATGGAAACTTAGCTATGCCTACTTCAAAAATACATATCTTCTATTTTGTAATAGATGGCGCTAAAATATATTTTCGTGAAAACCTTAAAAATTTGTAGATTTCGTGTTTTCAATTTATTCCTGAAAACTGTACTAAACCTTATGAATTTCCATTTTTGAACTTTGAAAACACGAAAACTGAGTTTTCGGTCCTGTGTGTCCCGGGTATTAGTTTTGATTTATCATTACGATTATAAAATCTATGAAATCTATTAGATATGAAATCTATTTTATTTGTTTTTATATAAATATTTCTCTATTTGTATTAAGCAATTATTACATTTTTATTATATTATTCTAATTTTATTTTATAATACATAGTTATAAATTAGTTTTCTATATATGACTCAATTAAAGTTTTGAAATTACGATATAGAAAGATAAGATTATACTTCATAGTTCAACATTTAAAAGAAGAAAGAAGGATTAATTCATTTTAAACAAAGTTAGAAAGGTCAATTTTTTTACTATTTTCCATCTTTCTATAATATTTTATTTTCCTTTGTATAACAAAAATGAAAAAGGAAATTAAGGCCAAACAAATAAAGTCCAATAAATATATAAGTATTACGATAATAATTTTGAAATCCTTCTTTTATCTTTATATAAATATAAAAATATAATTTTTTTGAGAAAAAGATATAATAATTATCTGCTTTTAAAATCATTTGTAAAAAAATAATAATTAGAAATAATAGAAAATATTTCACTAATAAAAATAATGTTTATATTTTCCACAATTACTAATTTATTTATATTTTCTTCCGGAGATATTGCTCGTTCGGCAGTTTGAAAATTATGGTCAATTAAAAATATTTTCTTCCGGAGATGTTACTCGTCCGGCAGTTTGAAAATAATAATAAATTTTTGACAAAAAAGGAATTATGGAAACTTGAAACAAATGGAGAGGAACAGGGCAACAGAAAAAATTTCTAAATTTTTTGAACTTTTTTTACCTCTGCCCGCACTTACCTCTCTTCTACGAAAATGGTTGAGGCAGTCGCCTTGGCAGGCACATATAAACAGCCACTATTCTGTGACTGTGAGCTGCAATTAGATTTTGTAGTTTTTGTAGCTTAAGTCAAGAACAGATTGTTTTGAAAATTATATAAAAAAATGGGAAAGAATAATTTTGGTAAGTAATTACATTATGTATACAAATATTATGAATTTATTATGTACATATATATATTATATTAGAGGACCGCTTAATTGATTTGGTGGAAAAAAACCCTATTTTATATGATGTTAATAGTACTGACTATAAAAGAAACAATGTTCGCCAAGGTATCTGGAAAGAAATCGCAGAAAAACTCGGCAGTACATGTAAGTAAAAAATTTACCTTTACCTATGTACTACATATATAGAAAATATTACATGGATTTTTAAATAAAATATATATTTATGAATAGCTAAAGAGTGTCAAATGAAATGGAAAAATATCCGCTACAGATATTTGAAAAACAAAAATGAAAAATATGTTACTACTAGAAAAAAAAAATATTGTAGGGATTTGTTGTTCTTAGACAAATATGCTGTATATAGCCAGTAACTATTTTATATAAATCTTTAACACTGTATAAATGTTATTTGTTTTACGCAGAGAATCAGTTGCCGATTACTCCTTGCATGATTCTATGGAATGTATGGAAACGTATGGAAATATTTGTGAAGTTTCTATTGAAACCTCTAATGATTTAAATATACCTCTATCACCAGCACCATCAAAAAGGAAACCAAAACAATATCCGCAAAAAAAAGTATAGAAAATAATGTAAATGCAGTAGAATCAATAATAACTAAAATTGTAATTTCTATTTCCAGAATGAAGATTATAAATCGGAAAATGTATTACTTAGCGATCCCTTATATATGTTCGTAGACTGTAGTGGGTAATTATTGTACATTATTTGAAAATAAATTTTTCGAAAAATATTTAATTTATTGCAGTAACTTAAAAAAATCAACTGTAGAATTTGTAAATATGTCTGGATGTACTGAGAATGAGAATATTGAAAATATGTCAAACCATAATACAAGACTTTATAAAGATTCATCAATTCAGTGTAATTTATTTGAGGAAATATTTAATGAAGAATTTGAAAATTATTCTTCTGACTTAAAGTTTAGTGTTTATGAGATAGCAAAAATATTAGGAATCAAAAGAAAAATTGAATTGCAAGAAAATTTAGAATTAAATTTAGAGTCTACTTTAAATGAACCATTCGAATTACTATCAAATCATTCTGATAGTGAATTAAGCTCTAAGAAAAATGATTTTCCTTTGGAAACAAATAATATAATTTATAATAAAAAACGAAATGCACCTCGTGATTTGAACAAACAAAAATTCATTTTATTACCAGATGGAGGCTATCAATGTGAAATATGTTATAAAAAATGTTTAAATTTAGCTGCTTACTATGCCCATCATGATAGTCATTTAGAATATAGTACAATATGTACAAAGTGTGGTTTAAATTCACAAACGTATAAACAAACTAAAAATCATGAAAAGGTTTGTACAGGTCAATTATTAATAAATGAAAAATGTAATAGCATTGCATTTACAAAATCATATTCAGAAATACGTGGTGACAAAACTTGCGAAATTTGTAATTATAAATTTGGTAAACATGTTACGTATATGGATCATATGAATGTCCACTATAATATTAAACCATATACATGCTCATGTTTGCGAAAATATTCACATTATTCAAATTTTCTCCAACATGTTATAAAATTTAAATGTGCAATTGAAGGGCGAATTATACCCGATTATGCTCCACAAGGACAAGCATCACAACCTAGTGAAATAAAAGAAAGATATATAGAAATTGATAATAACTTAAAACTTTTTTATTGCCCTATATGTGATAAACATTGTAAGCGTAGAACATATGTAAAACATTTCTCAGAACACGAGCATTTAAAAAATGAAAAATTATGGATTGAAAAGTTTCATATTGAAAAATTTCGTTGCATATATTGTAAATTGTCCGGCGTATTTGAAACATTATTAGACTGTATTAATCACTGTAGAAGAGTACACCATAAAATACCATATAAACATATCTCACAATTATTCGAAAATAAATCTATAACAAATGAAAAGAAAAATTTAACTGACGATATTGAACAAGACAGTAATAATATTGATCATAAAATATTAATTAATTGTAATAAAATACGATCGAATCAAAAATATTGCTCAAAATGTGATAAACATTTTGTAAAACGTATAACGTTTTTAGATCATATGAATATACATGATAATACTTATCCGTATAAATGCTGCTGTGGTATCCAAGTACGCTTTTATGAAGAATTTTTAAAACATCTTCGACGAAATCAATGTAAAGGAAAAATTATATTTCCTGATTATGCACCACAAACATTTGCAAAAATTTACAATTCTATAAACAATATTGATAATACAAAATTGGAAAAAAAAACGTAGGAATTATGAGTAATGTAGAAGAGAATACAGACATGGATAATTTTGAAATAGAAAATATTGTGTAATTGGTATATTTTATTTGGTTTTAAAATGAATTGAATAAAATTATATATAAATTACTGTTACTGAATTATAATACTCCACAAACTATAGCTTGTTTTCCCAACATTTTACCTTTCCACTTGCAACACGGCTTGGAACTTGGAACTTTTAACGCTTTTAACGTTTTAACGATTAGTGCCCGGTTTCACGAAAATAGCTTAAAAGCGCATCTAGATAAAAACGATTATAGTACTACAAGTCATCTAGATATGTTGAAGTTTCACGAGATTTTTGTCGCTTTTATCTAACTAAAATTCTAATAAGTTATTAGTTATTAGAGCTCAACCTAAACACCGGCGTAGGGCGTGCAATTTAGCAAAAAGAAACATTGATCAAAAAATTTTTAATGTATATAAATGTGGCATTTTATTTCGGGGTACGCTGGCGTATCGACGTATATACGCCATATGCCGTACGACGCCGGTGTTTAGGTAGAGCTCTTCTCTTAGTAATAACTGCATTTTGACAGAAATTACTCAGAGAAATATTACGATTTGACAAAAATTACTCAAAAATATAAACATATTGTTCAATGTCAATTCAAAATATATGTTTTAAAAATATTATAAATAATTTTAATGTTTATAATTCTATATTATAATGCTTCCCATACACAATACAAATTGGTTGTACTTGTACAACTAGTCATCCAACTTCTCGGCAGACCACCTCACGCACGCTACAACTTTTTCTACAACCATCGAATTTGTTTTTATTTTCTACTGTAGAACACGATACAATTTTCAAATTTTTAGAACGATTTTGATGGTTACAAACCAAGTTGTACAACCAAGTTTGGTTGTGTACGGGCAGCATAATAATGTTAATTTAATTTTTTTTTTTTTTCAAATGTCAAAATACAAAATTTACAAGCGCTTTTAGTGCTTATATGGCCGAAATCGGGCATCTAAATTAAAAGAGCCACTAAAAGAGATCTAACATCTCGTGAAACACCATTCTCGTTAAAAGCCCATCTAAATCACTAAAAGCGCTTTTAAAACTCTCGTGAAACCGGGCATTAGTCTTACAAAAATCCCCATTCTAGTTATGTATATTGCTTTAACCAGTAGTGGGAACGATTTAGTGTTGAGTTGAGATTTAATTTTATTCAAAAATTGTCCACATAAGCAAAACCCTGTACCTGTACATTCCGGAAATTTTTTTTTTTTAATATTGGTGTGTTTCTGATTTAAATCTGTAGATCGCCAAGATTTTTGGTGTGTTTCTGATTTAAATCTGTAGATCGCCAAGAATCTGAAATCAGATTAATCTATCTAGTGAAATAAGAAACAGATTTTTTTCAGATAAAAAAATGCTATAATGTTGCCGGGTAAAATGAAAATATTGGTCGGCAACTCTGGAATTTTCAATATATTTTATTATTAGCTTCGTGCAATGACTTTTCAGAACAGTTTTCGACAGTACACTTTAGCACAGAAAATATCAGAAAAGTACACAACAACAACAATTAATTTAAATGTCAGACCATTTAGAACAACTTTGCACACCAAATCTCAATGAACGCTATTTCATGATATTTTTTGATCTTTTTTTCTATTATTTGTAAACAAACAAATTTTAAAATTGCAAATGGCTGAAAATAGTAATATTAAATTTTTTTTTTTGTAATATTTTTCGGTAAACGGAATTTATTTATTTTAAGATTTTTTACTTAAAAAATAAAATAAAATGTTTTAACTATTTAAAAAAAATTCTTTTAATATTATTTTAAAATTTATTTTTTATATTTTGATACATATTTTTATTTTATACATAAAAATAATAAATAATTAGCTAAAAAATTAAGTTATGTTGTTATTGGAAAACTTAAAAAAAATTAATTAATTTCATTATTTAAATTTTTATTATTTGTTTACAACAATTTTTTTATTTTTGTTTACAAACAATGTACTTTAACAGAAAATTCTCACAAATTTTCAAAAATAAATTTGTGATATTTTTCGCCCTAACAAATTTGTAGGTGCAGAAAATATCAGAAAATATCCAAAAATATCACAAAATATCACGAACTGTCAGTTCATTAAACAGCAAAAACTATCAGTTTAGAACAGAAAATATCAACAAATTTTCTCATTGAACGGCAAATCGTGATATTTTCTGATATTTTTTGCTCATTGAACAAAGCTATTATTAATTTACGAAAAATATAAATAATTATAAAAAACTGGTTAAAAAAATTATTGAGATATGACAATCTGATAATAGTTTAGCCATAACAAACAATAATAAATCTGAAAAATCTGAAAAAGTTCTCCGATCAAAAACATCAATCTGACTAATCTGAAATTGAAATAAGAAACAGCCATCAGATTGATCTGAGCAGAAATAAGGAACAGTTTAGGATTAATTTAATTGATCACACTGGTCTGTGCGTAAATAGATTAGATTAGATTCAGACTCGGGTCGGCAGAGTTCTACCTGGTCACTGCAGCCGTTGGCTTATTGTAACTACCCTTTTCTTTTTACTCGTTTGACAGACCAGTACTGTACTGACAATGAAGTTGTACAGCCTTTCGAAGATAGTTTCCATGATTCCGATCCGATGGGGAGATGGTATAGCTGCCGAAGTGTATTAGCCACTTATATAATAGGGCTTCACAATCGCACAGTATATGCTCCGCTGTTTCGTCCTCATATTCGCTGAATCTACCCTTAGACCTAATGTGTGTAGATGGTTCTTGAGTCCACAGTGTCCAGTCAGGAAGCCCACTAGTGTTCTGGTTCTTCTTGTACTGCACTTTAGGAGCTCTGCTGCCTTCTTTTTCGATGGGCCTTGTACGAAGAGCTTCAAGTGCCAAGGCCCTTCATTGTTCCTCCATTTATCTGAAAAAGAAAGAAAAGTGTTAGTTTTGATTTGTAATTTTGTTAGGCGTCGTGGTACACCACAAAATGATTCTGGACCAAAGAGTGGCATACTCGCGCCTTTTTTAGCTAAGAGGTCCCTCTTCATTTCCGTCAAATCCTACATGAGCCGGGATCCACGACAGAATTAACCTATTATTAGCTGCTAAAGCTTTTAGCGTGTTTAAGCATTCGTCTATTAGCTTAGATTTCAGCTGGTTAGAGTGCAGGGCTTTAAGAGCCGCTTGACTATCTGAGAAGATCATCGTCTTGTTCCTGTATCTTGTACGTATGTTTTCTTCCGCGCATATTTGAATTGCATGAACTTCTGCCTGCAAGACTCTTGCTGGGGTACCTAGGTTTTGTGATATTTTACACCTTGGCCTCTTTCCGTAGACACCGGATCCAACTCCTTCTTCCGTCTTTGATCCGTCTGTATATGTTCCATTTTAGCTTACGGTCCAGTGTCACTCCTAGGAATTTAGCTTCTTCAGAAAACTCTATTTCTTTCCCAAACAGCATTGGTTTCCTCAGTTGGGCCATATTGTGTTTACTGCTGAATGGGACGGTTATGGTTTTGTCAGGGTTGACTTTTTGTTCCTCCTTTTCACACCACCTTTGGACTATTCCACATGTGGTCTGTAGCAGATCACATTGAATATTTCCGAATTTGCCTCTGATGATTATTGCAAGATCATCTGCATATCCTTGACAATCAAAGCCTGCCCTCTGTAGCTTATCTAGTAGTTTATCTACTACTAGTGACCAGAGAAGGGGCGGTAGAACACCACCTTGTGGACATCCCCGATTGGTTCTTGCCTTCATCTTCTCTTCACCCAGAGAGAGTTCTTTTATCCTGCTCTTTAACATGGATTCCGTCCATTTACATATTGCGTTGCTTACTCCCCTACCTCTCAATGCCTCTATCATTGACCTATGAGAAGTGTTGTTAAAAGCCCCTTCAATATCCATGAAAGCAGCTATAGCTGTTAGCTGTTAGTGATTTCTCAATCTTTACATAATGAAATGGATTTAAATCTTAAAAATGAAATGCAAGAAGATAATTTTAAGTTCAGTTTAGTTAAACCACAGGAAAATTATCGGCTAGCTACGCAAATTGTATCAACTGCAATTTCAGCTAGTACAATGCTTGATATTAATGATTCGGTAAATCCAATTATTTATATGTATATACAATGAAATTTAAATTCTTCATCACTATATTAAGATTACTCTGAACAAAGATGATACATCATATTTGCTTTCTATTGAAATGCCTGTTCCAATTGCTGAAATATTATTTCAAGCAGAATCATCTATTGATCTGGTCAAAGATGTAAAACGTGCTGAAGATATCATAGAAAATGAAATTGAAAAAGGGGTGATTTATGAAAAATTCATATATTAAATTGTAAATATAATATTATTTTCAGAGTGGATTTACATTTTCAGTAAGAGCAAAAATAAAAGAGAATAAAAATCGTTTTGAAAAGAAATTTCAAACAGTTGACGGACAATATGGTAGTTTAGTAGAGGCTTTAATAATACCAAATATTCAACCAAATTTGGTACAACCTAAAATCTATCAAATACGTCCATTATCATTACATATGAGAATTCATAATTTTGATCTAACTAGGTAATAAATCTTATTACTTTCCCTTTTATGAATTCACACTTCCAGTATATAGGTATATATATATATATATATATACATATATATATATATACAACCAACTATATAATATAGAAGGCTTAAGAGGTTAGAATTCGTGTTCCAACATCTGACAGTGACGCTGGGGTAAAATGACAGTTGGCGGATATAAATTTAATAATTAAGCCATGTACTATTGGTGTAATAATTAAAATCGTGACGTCACTCTTTATTCTCAAATTTTTTATTGTATAATTTATCACTTTTATTGCATAATTTATTTATTTCTTTATAATTTATAATTAATTATAATTTAAATAATATTTAATTTGTTCTTAGAAAGCAATAAAAAATTTGACAAGCCTGAATGACGTCACGACTTCTATTTTTACACGAAATAGTACATGGCTTAATTATTAAATTTATATCCGCCAACTGTCATTTTACCCCAGCGTCACTGTCAGATGTTGTAAATCGTGCTGAAGATATCAGAGATATCATGGGACCAATCATTTATATGAAAACATAACCTCTTTAGGCTTCTATATTATATAGTTCGTTGTATATATACCTATATATATCTCCTCACCTGGCCATAACTCTTAAACGGCTTGACCGATTGAGCTCAAATTTGGAAGTTGAGCTCGTGTCATCAAATGCTTGGTACCATATAAATTAAATCCTTTTTGATGAGGGGGAAGGGAGCTCGGAAGGCCGTTTAATATTTGAATGTACTACAAAAACCATGTGGGGTATCAAATGAAAGGTCTTGACGAGTACATTTCATTGAGCTGTAGCCCGGGGGCGCCGTGGGTCATGTCCGGCTCAAAACGGGGGCGATGTAAGGCCCTATAATAAAAAATTCATGTGGGGTAGTGTGGGGGGCGCCGTGGGTCAGGTCAGGTCCAAAACGGGGGCAATGTGTGGTCCATAATACAAAAAAACATGTGGGGTATCAAATGAAAGGTCTTGACGAGTACATCACATTGGAGGGTAGTCCGGGGGCGCCGTGGGTCATGTCGGGACCAAAACGGGGGCAATGTTGGGCCTAGGGATTGCAAATTTACCGGATTTTGTCATTACCGGTAATTCGGTAAAATAAAATTACATTACCGGTTTACCGGTAATATTGCACATTTTTTAAAATTTTTCTGAAATGCACAATATTACAGAATGAAAAGGTTAAAATATAAAAAACTTGTGTAACTTGTATCGTTTATTTATTAGGAAAATCCCATGGGGAATTTTTATCCATGAATGTACAAAAATCTTAATTATAAAATATAAAATGAAATAAAAAACGAAATATAATTCTTCTTTCACCTATTTTTAGAAACTTATCTATTTAAATTGCTCATACATATAACATTACCATCACTGTTTGAGAACAGAATGAATGTAAAACCTTTATACAGAATTACCGCAATCTCTGTTTACGTGAAAAAAGTATTAACAAAAAATAAAACGATAGACAAAAATATTTCTAGGAATTATTTTTTATGTTTTGCATATACATTGCGTATATTTCATATAATATATAATATATATACTTAAAACAAAGCAAAATATCATTGTTTGGCCATTTGCCATAATGTACTTGGCAAATTTTTTAGTGGATTTTTTTACCGAATTTATCGGTAAAAAAATTATGGATTTTCACTCATTTCGGTAAACCGATAAATCGATTTACCAGTATTGCAATCCCTATGTATAATAAATATAATATATTTTATTCTATGTATCTTATACAAGAATTGTTTTAATATTTTTTCACTCATAAAAAAATATAAAATAATTATAAATAAAAATAAAACAATCACCTTTTTTTTTATTAGAACAAAAAAAGATTATTTATTACCTTATTAAGATTATTAATTTTGGTTTTATTAACTTATTAAGTAATTAATAATTTTAGAATTCAACTTATCGACACAAGTAACAGACTAAGACTGATTTACAAAAATTGAAGTAAGAAATTATTACTATTATGTCACGTTGCAATAGAATGTGATTATTGCCAAAAATTAAGAATAAGCATAAAGTAAATTATATTTTATAATTCACATTCTATTGTAACTTGAGTAATTAAAATTAAATTTAAAATTAAATTAAATAAATTTTCCGTGAGAAAATAAAAATTAGAATTTCCGAATAAAAATATGTTTTTTTATTAAAAAGTTCAAATTTGCGAATTTGACAATAATTATACTGTGGGAAAGGAAATGGAAGTATTTTTGGTTAAAGACAAGCTAGACAAGCTAGGATATATGATCTCCCCCTCCTTAAGCTGGACACTCTCCTGAGTGTTCTCGAGTTTATTATTATCTGTTAGTACTAATTTATTTTTCTCACCAAATTTTATTTTTACAAAATACAAAACTGAAATTAATAAAATCAAATTTACTGAACTTACAAATATATATGTTAATATTTTATGATTACTAGATCCATTTTTAATTTCTTCAATTACTTTAATATTTTCAATTTGCTTAAGATGAATATCTTCAATATTTGCTTTAATATTAACGTTATCTATTTTTAAATAATTTGGTAATACAAAATGATTTTTTATAGTTTTTTCTGAATTTGAAAATGTTACATCATCTATTTTTATTGTACAATTATTAAATGTTATTAGATTATTTTGAATTAATTTGTATTTTACATGATTACAATCGTTAATTAATGATACATTTTTAGCATTTTTTACTAATATCAAATTTGGCAAAATTTCAACTAATTGATAATTTTTATTTAGAAGTTTTTTACAATTATTATATTTTTCGTTCATTAGACTATTAATACAACCTTTAACTTCTCTTAATTGTTTTATATTTATATCTTCATTATCATAAAATATTTTATTTCCAAACAAAATAATATTATTAATTTCGATAGATATTTCTTCAAAATTACTGTTAGGTACAGGTATTACCTTATATTTTATGGCAAGATCTTTAGAAAAATTTGGAATTAAAATTGCAAAAACTAATTTGTCGTCAAACCTAAGAAGAGAACATTTTATATTTTTATATTTAGAGATATCTATATCGTATTCATCAATTTCTACTTCGGTTAATATAGAATGACTCATAATACCATATTTCGCGAAAGCTATATTTTGTTGTATTTTATCTATTTCGAGATTTAAAAGGTTAATATTAGATAGTATTGAGAGAAAATGTAAGTTTTTTATGCTTTTTTCAGTTATATCGGTTGTAGAATTTAATGCTTTTAAAGTTAAGACTTCGTTTTCGTTTATATATTTCTGTAAAATTTCGATATTTTTCTGCAGATCGTCGTTTATTTTAACTTGTCCATTCAAATTTGTGATAGATTGATGATTATTGAAGTCAATTGTTTTTAGGTGTTCTTCAATTTCAATTCTATCGTCGTTATCCATTGATCCAAAAAGCCAATTTGCTATTTTCCCTCCGATATTTATTAAACCACGTTTATGACGATGTGAAGTAATTGTTTTAATATTTTGTCTTGTTTTACTAATTTGAATTTCTAATTGTTTTCTAAGTAATATGTCATTACTCGACGGAAAAATTGTAGCTATGTTATCGTATATTTTATTTAGCGTATTTTCAAGTTCATTAACATCTATTATATGTAAAATTTTTGAGAAGCTTTCAATTAGATTAATTTCTGATTCTTTGATAATTTGAAATCCACCTTGGCTATCTAATTTTTCAATGTTAATCGTTCTGCTCATTGTGCGAATTGGTAGGCTTATTATTATTATTAGCAATATCAGAATCAGTTTTTGGATCTCCAGTAGATGTTCGCGTTGTATTTTTGTTATCTGAAAAATATTTAAAATTGCGTTTAATTCTTGAAGGATGGATATTTCTACCTCTTTTGTCTTTATATGTATTATTTTTAGCCTCAACTTGGATTTTTGTATATTTACTTTTATCTTTGTGGCGAACTGCATCTGGGTTTTCAATAAGTAGTTCGACTGTATCTCTAAATTCAAATTTTTTTCGATTTTTATTTAATTTTTCTATATGGAGTTTCTTTTTATTTTCGAGTTTTTGTTTGATTATATTTAGATCAGGTATTTTATTATTTAGGAAATCTATTGGTTTTACTTCTGTTACCGAATGGATAGTGCTATTGTACTTTTCTGTGGCTAATAGAACTCGTTCTATTGGAGTTAATTCCAACTTTTGAGTATCGAATATACGTAAATGTTCACAGAGAGTTCCATGAACTCTTTCGATAGGAGAATTACCAGTATGAGATCTGGGAGAAGTGAAGTGTACTTCAATATTCTCTTGTCGTAAAAATTCTTTCATATTAATACTATTAAATTCATTATCAAAAACTATTTTTCTTGGTTTTCCAAAGGTAGCGAATCTATTTCTTAATAACCCTATAATAGTGATTGCGTTACGATCGTTCAATCTTTGAGTCATTAAGTGTTTTGAAAACTTATCTATAAGGGTAAGAAAAACCTCTTTATAACAGAAAAATAAATCACCATGTAAAATTTCGTTAGGTTCGCTGGGGGTTTCGCTTAATTCGAATTTATATTTGTTTGGGTTTCGATCGTACTTCGCGGCGTTACATATGTCGCAATTATTTATATATTTGTGGATGATTTCTTTCAATTTTGGAAAGAACAGAACATCTTTAATTTCGTTATAGCTTTCGATAATACCTCTATGATTACTTTCACAGTGAATTTTTTCTATATTTTTTAAAGCTTCATCTTCATTTTCTAAACCGATAGCTATTTTTGTACATTTTACAAATTTAATTTTTTTATCATTGTAAAAGAGTTGGAGAAGTTTGTTTTGAAGTATATTGTATTTTGAATCTTCTAATTCAGAGAAAATACCTGTCGTACCCTTTTTTATAAATCTTCTTAATAAATCGTTTAAATAAGTATCGTTATATAAGTCATTTTCCGCGATATAAATTTGTCTAAAGCTTTTATATACAGTTTTAAATTCTTGTTGTTTTATATTTACTAGATAAATTTGGGTGAGATATTTATTTATTATAATTTCTTTAATAGGTATATGGTTACCAAGATCTTCAATACCACTGTGGATTGTGGCTAATTCCGAATCGTTTCTATCGGCGTGATTAATTTCATTTTTATCGTGATTTATACGGCTTAGGAAATCGGCAACCTTATTTTCCTTACCTTTTACATATTCTATATCAAAGTCATATTCATTGAGTTTTATACGCCATCTTTGTAATTTCGCGTTAGGCTCTTTCAATGAGCTTAACCACTTTAATGGTTGGTGATCCGTTTTGACCGTAAACTTATTTCCGAATAGGTAAGGTCGGAAATATTTCGTAGCCCAAATTATCGCGAGAAGCTCTTTTTCTATTGTTGAGTAAAGTGTTTCGTGGTCATTCAACGTTCTACTTGCGAAACAGATAGGGTGTCCTTCTTGCGAAAGGACTGCTCCAATAGCATAATTTGAAGCGTCTGTTGTAAGAACGAATCGTTTTTTGAATTCTGGGTATTTTAGTATTGGATAACTCGTAATTAGGTTTTTTAATTTTTCAAATGAATCTTTATACATTGGGTCTTTAATATTCATTTTATTGTTTTTCTTCAAATATTTTGTCATTGGTTGGGCTGTTTTGGCATAATCTTTGATGAATTTTCTGTAGTAGCCAGTAATTCCTAAAAAGCTTTTTATTTGTTTTGGAGTATTTGGAAGTTTTATATTTTTAATGGTTTCGATCTTTTTTTCGTTTGGTTTAATTCCATCTGTCGTCAAAATGTGACCTAAATACTCAGTTTCTTTCGCTAAAAATTTACATTTGTCGACTTGTATTTTAAGATTGAATCTTCGCAGCCGTTGGAAGATATCATTTATAGCTTCAACGTGTTCCTGCAGAGGGGTGGAAAAAATGAGTATGTCATCGAGGTAGACAACGCAAGTTTTATTAATCAGGTCTCTCAAAACGTGATTAATCATCCTCTGAAAAGTTGCAGGGGCGTTTTTAAGACCGAAAGGCATTCGAATAAATTCATAATGCCCTTGTGGAGTCGAAATCGAAAAGGCGGTTTTAGCCCTATCCTTTTCGTCAACTAGGATTTGGTGAAAACCTTTCGCCAAATCAATAGTTGTGAAATATTGAGCCCGTCCGAGTTTGTCAAATAATGAATCAATGTTAGGTATCGGAAACTTATCGTCAACCGTTATGTCATTCAATTTTCGGTAATCTATTACCACCCTCCATTTCTGTTTACCCGAGCTATCTAATTTTTTTGGAACTACCCAAATTGGGCTATTATATGGACTATTGGATTGTTGAATGATATTTTGATCTAACATTTCATTAATTTGGACATTTACTTCCTCTTCGTGGACCTTGGGAAAGCGATATATTTTACTATATATCGGCTGCGAATTTTTTGTTATGATTTGATGCTTGATTTCATGAACACAAGACAATTTATCTCCCTCTACAAAGAACAGATCTCGATTCTGTGCTATAATTTTCTTTAAATTGATAGATTCTTCTGGATTCATATTTTCACTTTTTAGTTTTTCGAATAATTCCATTGTATTTATGTTAATAATCTCTAATTGAGATATTTCCTCGTAAGGACAAGCGTTATTGAATTTCGTTGCTACATTATTAACTTTAATTTCGTTATGAAGTAAACTAATTTCGGCACCAATAGGTCCGAGTATATTTTGTCCTAAAATTGCTTGGAAATTTTTGTTGCTAAGGTCCATGATTTTCCAGGACATTGTCGAGTTTTCATTAAATTCTTTAGGCACTTTTGTGATGATTTCCTCAGTAATCATTTTAGTACCAGTTAGGGTTTTTATTTGAATAGGTTTGATCAATTTTTTACGATTTTTTATAGGGAATATATTATAGTTTATTATGGAAGTAGCTGCTCCAGTGTCTATGAGACAATTTATTTTTTTGTTTTCAATTGTAAAGGTAGCTATGGGTAATGACGATTGTGAGGCGACAGACGAAAATTTTCAGAAGTAGTGGCATTATTATGTTCAATTTCCATTGGTTCCGAATTGGGTTGGTTAGTATTAGTATGTCTATTGTTAGAATATCTATTAGAAAATGTTCCAGAGTTGTGATTACTATTGTTAAATCTATTGTTATACCTAAAATTTCCAGAATTTGGAATAAAACGTTGGTTTTGATTACGATAAAAATTATTGTTACTATTATAGCTTTGGGTATGACTTTGGTGGGATTGCCTGAATCTATTATCGTTTTGATTGAATTTTTCTTTTTGTTGACCAAATTGTTTTTGTTTAAATTGATTAGGATATTTTATTGAGTCTTTGTCATTTTTTAAGGTAATACCAGTACTAACTAGAGCTTGATAAGCTTCCTCAAGGGTTTGAAGGTTACTTGTTCGAATAAACATAGCATCGACGCGATTTATTTTGTTTAGAAATTTATTTAATATTGACTTTTCATTATTTATTGGTTTGAATTCTTCAGGTTTATCATTATCAAGTAAATATTTTAAATTAAGCTTATCTAATATTAACATTAAATTAGAATACAATTGACTTACATTTCGATATTGTAGTTGGTCAGCTTCCTCTTTCAGGTCTAGATATTTTTCATTAACACCAAATGATTTAATTAATTGCTGTTTTACTCTGGTCCAATTGGTGTCTTCGAGTCTACGAATTGCTGCTGCTGCATCACCTTGTATTTTTGAATATAATATTCGATAAATATATTCTTTTGAGTTTTCTTCTGTCACCATTGCTGCGAGGGTCTCGACTTCTCTGATAAATGATGACAACGAGTAAGAATCTCTGCCAGTAAAAGCTGGAACGGCTCTGGCTTCACTAATAACATCTCTAATTGTGATACTTTGCATTGCCATTACTTGGTTAAATTCTTCTTGGATCGTTTCTAATTTTTTTATATATTCAATTTTTTGTGCCTTAGTAATCATATATCTTATTTATTTATTTTTATTATATGTTTTTTTTATTTATATATTATTGTATATAGACTATTATCTATTAAATTTTTTGTAATTTATTTATAGACTTTTATTTATTTATTTAACTTCGTTATAGATGTTTTTTTTTTTTTTTTTTTTAAATTAATATATTACTGTTCTATTATAAGTTAACAACAAAAAAAATCTATTTGTTATGTCACTTTTAATCTTTTGAGTTCTAAATTTTTTTTTTTTTTTTTTTTTGCAGGTTCGTTTTATTTTATTATTAAACAGATATCGCTTTTAACACTTTAAAAAAAGAATCACTGTAACATTTGACTTTTAAATTAATAATTTTATGTATTATATTATTTAAAAAAAATTAATGTCACAATGTCGATATCCTACCGACTGCGCCAGAATTGTTTTAATATTTTTTCACTCATAAAAAAATATAAAATAATTATAAATAAAAATAAAACAATCACCTTTTTTTTTATTAGAACAAAAAAAGATTATTTATTACCTTATTAAGATTATTAATTTTGGTTTTATTAACTTATTAAGTAATTAATAATTTTAGAATTCAACTTATCGACACAAGTAACAGACTAAGACTGATTTACAAAAATTGAAGTAAGAAATTATTACTATTATGTCACGTTGCAATAGAATGTGATTATTGCCAAAAATTAAGAATAAGCATAAAGTAAATTATATTTTATAATTCACATTCTATTGTAACTTGAGTAATTAAAATTAAATTTAAAATTAAATTAAATAAATTTTCCGTGAGAAAATAAAAATTAGAATTTCCGAATAAAAATATGTTTTTTTATTAAAAAGTTCAAATTTGCGAATTTGACAATAATTATACTGTGGGAAAGGAAATGGAAGTATTTTTGGTTAAAGACAAGCTAGACAAGCTAGGATATATGATCTACATGGTATAAAATAAATTATCTAAAATCAATTAAAATGTAAAATATTATACTTGATTTCAAGTATAACTTTCACCTATGCTTTCCGAATTCGTAGTTCGTCGAATAATGCGATCGACGTATCCATCACTGTTTTCAATATAAAAAAATATTAAATATAATTTAATTTAATATTATTTTAATATTTGTTTTATAAAAACATATCACAAAATTAATAGAGGTTTCTTAATTCCTCCTCTTTAATTATATATTTAATTAATATTCAGTATTAATATTAATATTCATCTGTCTCTATATTTTTTCCGTGAAACATAGAAAATTTATTATATAAATATTTATATAATATTTTATATACATATTTATTATACATATTTATTATGTATATTATTATATGTATAATAATATAGAGACAGATTTAAAAAAATTAAGGACAGATATATAGATATATATTTATCCTGATTTAATATTCGATAAATATATTCTTTTGAGTTTTCTTCTGTCATAAATTTAATTAAAGGAAATATTGCTCCACTTAATAGGAACTATTTGGTAGATGGTACATTTAAAATAGTATACGTATACCTCATGGATGTTATAATCAGCTATTGATTATATATGTAGAGTATTTAAATGAGAAGGTAATTAACAGTAATATTATATACCGACTAATGCGATAGGGGGCCGCGCAGAAACCGAGCCACGGCGGCCGCGAGTGGTTTCGTGCCTCGTCGCCACGTCGCTTGTGCCTAGTTGCCTATAGAAATACCCAACGAAGAACGAACTATATAATATAGAAGCCTAAAGAGGTTATGTTTTCATATAAATGCTTGGTCCCAACATCTGACAGTGACGCTGGAGTAAAATGACAGGTGGCGGATATAAATTTAATAATTAAGCCATGTACTATTTGGTGTAATAATGGAAGTCGTGACGTCATTTCGGTTTGTCAATTTTTTTATTGCTTTCTAAGAAAAAAATTAAAATTATTTAAATTATAATTAATTATAAATTATCAACAAATAAATAAATTATGCTAAAAAAATTATAAATTATGCAATAAAAAATTTGAGAATAACGAGTGACGTTTTTTACGGTTCGCTTACGAACTGCCAAGGCGGTTATATATAATAATATGGTGTGTATGGCTTCCTTAGATAATAGAATATAAGGATAAGCTATATTAGTGATTTTACACTATAAAATGAATTTTCTATTGAAGTACTTTTTTTGCTCTTTCCCACTTGAAAAAGCCCCAGATAGGTCTGTCTCACCTCCTCTAAATATAAATATGATTGACTAGAAGAGTAGCCGTTAATATAAAATTAATATAAAAAAAACGTAAAAGGTACAGTTGAAACATTTGAAGTACATAAAAAATATTATAGCGGAAATTTAATTTTGTTTCTAAATTGATATTTTATTATAAATATAGCTAAAATTATATTGAATTAAAGGACATTATTTTATTTTATTAAAAGCGCGCTTCGTATTTTCCTAAAAATGTTCAATTATGAAAATTTTATATTTACAAATAAATTGGGAATCTTATTTATTTTTAAATTTAGTTATATAATTTATTCTAGGAATATTATATTTTATAATTACCGCAGGTAAAATATAAATAATAATGAAAACGGTATAATTAATTTTACCTTCAATAAATTCATATAAAAATAAATTAATTTGTTATATGAAACAGTAATACGCATTTGTCTGTCCACAATAAAGGTTGTTATAATAATTGAAAATTAATAAATTTTAATTTTGTGTACATTTTGTAAACAAACTAGTACCTTATTTATTATTTTATTTTATTTTATAACAGTATAATTTATTTTACTATTTTTGTTGTTATAACGGCAACTGTTTAAATTTTTCAAATTTATATGAAAAATAATTTTGTGTTTGAACAAATTGAAATTTATTAATTAAAAATTTGTTTTTGAAGTGCAAATAAGAGTGATAATTATAAATTACTAAATTAATAGAGAAGTCGAATTATTAATAAATTTTAACCAATCAGAATTAGGCTGGGGCAGTTTTCAGTGAAATGCGTTTTTTTATGAGGGAGTGCGTTGTAAATTATGAGCATAATTTTTATGTAATTTTATTGTTTATTTTAACATTTCCAAAAAAAAAATAGCGAACTTATGCGTGGGAAAATAGTAAAGAAATAAATTAAGGATATATTGGGAGCCAATATAGCAATTTTTTTAACAAAAATTGTTGTATTGAAAGAATTGAATTGTTAAATAGATATTAAAGTTCATGTTTATGAAATATTTTTTAAATAAAAAACCAAATTGTGATTAATAATATACAGTTTTATTACAAATACTAATAATATTTTATTTATTTATTTATTTATTATTAATCAATCAGGCTGAAAGCCCATACAGATTGTTACATATAATATTATTAGCATATACAACAATAAAATGAATAGTAATATTAAAAAAGTAATCAAATATTACTTAGTAGTTACTAGAAATATTCTTCTTCATTTCCATTAGATTCTACAAAAATTTACTTGATCTCCATTAAAATTAGCAACTATAATTAAACATTGTCATACCCCAAAGTTTTCATACATTATCTAGGATTTAATATTTTTTTAAATATATTCCAGCTAATTGTCCCGCTTTAAAACTCCCCTTTTTAAAATTATTCTACTTCAATGCGCAAACCACTACATAAGCAGTAAAATTTATATGTATGAAAAAGTACTTCACTAAATTTATAAATCAGCGCATCCTTTCCTTAGTACATGATTACATGCGCCTGCCTAGGAGCGACTTGATAAACTTTTTTGTGAGTACATGCTCCTTCCTCACCCAATTTTTTCATTGAAAATTCAACAATTTTCAAAATGGCCGAAACTGAAATTTAGGATAAGATCGTACCTGGGAGTTTATAGAGGAACATTTTGGTATTGAAATATGTTAAGTTTGACATTCGTAAATTGAAAAAAATCATTTTGATTTTGAATGCTATCGTTGTAACTTGTAACTCTTAATGAGCCACGAAGCTCATAATCGTAGGGTTACAAGTATTAATATTAATAAATTTATTAAATTCTACCAAAAGTTTTACTACATATTCATAAATAAAAATATTTAACCAATCATGAATTTGAATTAATTTCATTGTAGAGTCAAGTATAATATTTTACATTTTAATTGAGTTTAGAT